>JBAIZL010000008.1:24355981-24408481 GCA_036971475.1 Prosapia bicincta | reverse complement strand
AGATCATACATTTCCACAGACAGAGACTTGAAATATAGACTATACATTTGCTTTGTAATGTAAGTGGACGCTAAGATGGGATTTCGAAAAATGTTTATACCAAAAAGAAAATAACGAGTTGATCTGCTGATTTAAAAACAACGTAGAAGCCCCTAAACTATAAAAGCTTAAACGTAAACTTGTTTTCAGCACATTGTTAGATTTCACGAGGCTGCGAAGAGCTGCACGCAACGAGGAATGCCTGATGCTTTACAGCTAAGCGATGGTTACGATCACGACTTTCACCGTTACTCCAACGTAAACTGGCAGCCTCATTCAACGAAAGACTCGATGTTGTAATTCGTACGATTGCGAAATCGATTTAAATTAATTTCTTTAGACATATTTGAAAAAAAAATTCATCAAAATATAAATGATAACTATTAATTTCATAAAACTAGATGTTTTGGCTTATTGCTTATATTTGGTTGGATTTTTTATCAAACATAGTACAGTTATGTTTAAATACTTACGCTGTAAAATTACAAATGTTTGTCACTACTTTATGTTTAGTTAAAACTAGTTTAAAAACATAGATTTGTATTTCATGATTTTATATTTCAAGGTACGTAATTGTTAAATATATAATTAGAAAACGGCGACAATCTTTCTTGGATCAGTGGCTTTTTTTTAGTTTTAGGTTATTAGCCAGTACGACTCATAACGCCTACAAAGGGAAAAGCTAATGGAATCCCTTGGTGGGGGAAGAAGGTGGGATGGTAGCACTCTATCGGGGCCATAGAATGGTTATCTATCCGCTTTACTCCTTCATAACATTAAGTAGTAGTGTATGGATTTTCACAGCAATATGATCCACTTAGGAATGAGAATAATGCCTAAGTTTGGCAATAAGGTATAATTATTACATTCTATTAAATTTCCGAGTATTTAATTTGTCTATAATTAAAAAGAGGCCATTAATTTTATTTCGTATGACTGATAATAAAATGTTCTTCTTTGGGCGAAAAAACTTTAAATCATAAAAAGTTATGAATTATAAATCCACATCTAATCTAATAGTGCATATAAATGGCCACTGTTGACTTTAGCTACAACTACCAACCTTACTAAGTGACCTAGTGCTCTCTCCTCCGTGGGCTAACTGAATTCCAGCTTCGTTCGTTTATTACCAAAGTTTATAATTTTGGATTACTCATAGTTCATTAGCCATGGCTTTCAAGAAGTGTGGAAACATCATTCTTTTAAAAACATTTCAGACAATATATGCTATTTACAGGTATATATATACGTACGTACTACCTAGCGCTGCCGTCCGAGTGAGCCTTGGTTGGCTTCCTTAACAATGTCCCGCCATGTACTTCTGTCCTTAGCCTTCTGATTCCATGCTGTAACGCCGAGTACCCTTAAATCTTCCTCAATATCCCATATTTATATGTATATAGGTATTTATATGCTATTATTATATGGTATTTTCTTTCTATTCCTAGCGTCTGGAAACGCTTCTGGCGAAACGAATTACAACTGGCGAAAGATTTCGCCTGGATTTCCGTTACTCTATTACAATAAAAGCGTACTAAAATTTGTCGCCCGTTATTTGAGGTGTAAAATGTTGTAAATTTTATGTGAAATTTTCTGACAAATTGAATAAAGTGGATCCTACTAATATTCAAGGTATCCAATACACTGCCTCAAGAAACAGTTCAACCTTACGGTTTAAGTACATCAACCTTGTTAAATAATTAATAAATATGTACAATTTGTAAACAAAACTTGTACAAATTTTATTTCTGAATTATTAAAAAGAGCCAATAATAGAGGCACATAAGTTTAAAAAAAAAGATAATTAAAAAAATTAGTGCTTCATATTTTGTTTTATGATAAAAAAGTGCAATAAGCAATTCGCCTCTTACTTGTGCCTGGTCTACGATACTTTATGCTTTTTATGGAAATAACGCCCTACAAAGATGCTATGGTTTCATTCCATGCGAATCCCAAGCGTTCCTAGACTTATGTTTATATGAACTTTTTCATTAGTTTCACCTGAGGAACAAGCTCTAAGAGTTTTCCCATTTCTTCCTGAGACACGTAACTCTGATAGTAAAGTTAGTTTTATTTCTTAACTTCGGATGTTCAACGTCTTGAGTTGAAGGATGATTGAAACAAACCTACTTCCGACAATGTGAAGGGGTTTTATTAATAAATATTTAAAATGAAACTAAAGAATAAATTATTTTGTAAAAATTTTAGAAACCACAAGATGACTTTGTAACCAAATTACTATTATTAAATACAGTAGGCTTGGAATTTCGAATACCAATTTTTCGAGCTTCCTTTAAATTCGAGCTTAGTTCTATTGGAGCCAAATTTATTTATTTGAAAGAAAATGATGAGTCGGGCTTCCAAGAAATGTTCATATCAACACGATATGGAAAAAAATGAGTCCGGCTTCTAAGAAATGTTTATATCAATACGGTATGCAACGGAAATGAGTCGGACCTTCAAGAAATGTTCATATCAATACGTTATTCCAATTAAATGAGTAGGGCTTTCAAGAAATGTTTATATCAATACGGTATGCAAAGGGAATGAGTCGGACCTTCAAGAAATGTTCATATCAATACGTTATGTAAAGGAAATGAGTAGGGCTTTTAAGAAATATTCATATCATAATGGTATGCAAAGGAAATGAGTCGGGCTTTCAAGAAATGTTCATATCAATACCTTATGCAATGGAAATGAGTGGAGCTTTCAAGAATAGTTCATATCAATATGTTATCCAAAGGAAATGATTCGGTCTTTTAGAAAATGCTCATACATAGTACTACTGTTTTAAAGTAAGCAAAGGTAATGAGTCGGGCTTTCAAGAAATATTTATATCAATACGGTATGCAAAGGAAATTGAGTCGGACCTTCAAGAAATGTTCATATCAATACGTTATGCAAAGGAAATGAGTCGGGCTTTCAAGAAATGTTTATATCAATACGTTATTCAAATGAAATGAGTCGGTCTTCTAGAAAATGCTCATACAAAGTACTACTGTATAAGGTATGCAAAGGAAGTGAGTCGGGCTTTCAAGAAATGTTCATATCAATACGTTATGCAAAGGAAATGAGTAGGGATTTCAAGAAATGTTTATATCAATACGTTATTCAAAGGAAATGAGTCGGGCTTTCAATAAATGTTCATATCAATACGTTATCCAAAGGAAATGATTCGGTCTTCTAGAAAATGCTCATACAAAGTACTACTGTATAAGGTATGCAAAGGAAGTGAGTCGGGCTTTCAAGAAATGTTCATATCAATACGTTATGCAAAGGAAATGAGTCGGTCTTCTAGAAAATGCTACTGTATAAGGTATGCAAAGGAAATGAGTCGGGCTTTAAAGAAATGTTCATATCAATACGTTATCCAAAGGAAATGAGTAGGGCTTTCAAGAAATGTTTATATCAATACGGTATGGAAAGGAAATTGAGTCGGACCTTCAAGAAATGTTCATATCAATACGTTATGCAAAGGAAATGAGTAGGGCTTTCAAGAAATGTTCATATCAATACGTTATGCAAAGGAAATGAGTAGGGCTTTCAAGAAATGTTCATATCAATACGTTATGCAAAGGAAATGAGTCGGGCTTTTAAGAATAGTGCATATCAATATGGTATCCAAAGGAAATGAGTCGGTCTTCTAGAAAATGCTCATACAAAGTACTACTGTGTAAGGTATGCAAAGGAAATGAGTCGGGCTTTAAATAAATGTTCATATCAATACGTTATCCAAGAGAAATGAGTCGGTCTTCTAGAAAAGGCGCATACAAAGTAATATAAAATAAATGTGTGTATTCATATAGTACTAGTGTCAATTTAAGTCCTATTTTTCCTAGAGCTCAGTAACGTATTTCCTTGTAATCCTAGTGGTCTTGGTCCAGTTTAACTCGAATTATCGAGACTCTAATGTATATCATTTATGAATATGATGTGCTTAATATGCTTGAAAAATCCCAGAGTACGTTCATGAATAATGTATTCTAGTTTTTAAATGACTATTTCAACAAGTCAATATTAGACTAATACTAAAGAAATAAAACCAATAAAACTTTCATATGCATCGGCCGGGAATCGAACCCGGGCCGCCCGCGTGGCAGGCGAGCATTCTACCACTGAACCACCGATGCCTTGAGTACAATGACCTAAAACTTAACTTGTTATAATAAATATATTATGTCTTACAAATTTCATGTCTCTAAATTGCATAACCTGCCCCCAATTATCTTTTAAAATTAATTTAATTTTTTAAGATACATGTAATTGATTTTAAAGTAGGTTTAGGTTATTAACGGTGAAATTTAGCAAATGAAATTATAATTTTTGTCTGCTTCTTTTCCATCCACTATATTCTAATTTGTTTTCTACAAAGACCAGAAGAACTTTATATTCACTACTTTATAAAATAGATTTCAGATCTAACTATTACAAATAGTCTTATGTGGAATAAGGTTTTTGAGTTTAAGAGTATTTGTTTCTACTTAAATGTAGTAGGGCCCAAGCCTGAATTACAAAATACTAGTATCAGTGTTAAAAATAAATCGTCGGTACTTATTTACTTTTCTCCTAAAACAAGTGATTGATATTTTCTTTTAATTACAAAAATCAGTTTTAAAGAAGCGGGATTATAAAAAGATTTTCTTACGTAATTCTATATTCTATGTATCTATGATAATTATTTGAAGTTGAACTAAATTTGTAAACTTAAACGCAGTTTATATGAACGATAACGAAATCAAAACTGCAAATATTTTGGTAACGATTGTTGGAAAATATTAGCGTTTTAACAGACGAAATTAGCAAACAAATTAGAAAGTAAACTCACTTATGAGCTATTTTGTAAGCGAAACCTCCTCTCGAGACAGATCGACTAATCCGGTGTCTAACGGTAATTCTTCTCCACGTCTTCCTGTCTACGTGTTTTATATAAAAACCTTTTTATGACGGCTCACACTTTTTGAAATGAAGAAAAAACATCCCGTATGAGTCATACAAACCTTTCCGTCAGCTTCTTGGAGTACGTTTGTGATGAAGGTTTCTGAAAGCAAACACGTTTATAGAGGATCGGTTAACAGCAACTGTTTTTTTTTTTTTTTTTTTTTACTTAGAGGTTATTTAAACATTATGTTCAACTCATTTTCCATTAAAATTCCTATACATTCAGAACTATTGTATATATTTTCCTAAATTATGCGAAAGTGTATGATTTCGTACAATAGGTGTTTTCAATAGTCCTAGTATGGCATTTTCTTTATATATATTATTATGCTAAAATGTTATTATTCAATATTATTTTACAGTTATTTAGATATATTATTTGATTATCCAACAAGTTTGATTGAAATAAATTCAATATAATTAAAAAGAATGATATTATAATTCAATAGTTCAAGTGAACACGTCTTTAGTCTTGTCAAACATTTTTACAAACCAAGCTCAACAGAATTGTTTAAATATTTTCAATCGTCAAATGATCGAACATATGTATAAACCTCTTATCTGTATTTTCCATTTAAGTTCCCACTTTTATGGACCAGGCCACGGCTGCCATACATTTAAGGATATCAGCCTATATCACGCTGGGAGAATCGGAAGGGAGGTTGATACTGATTGGAACCTCAAATAAGGATGTCCTCTATCTACATCAAGTAGGACTGCTCCTCTATCTACATCAAGTAGGATTTCTCCTCTATCTACATCAAGTAGGACTGCTCCTCTATCTACATCAAGTAAAACTGCTCCTCTATCTACATCAAGTAGGATTGCACCTGTATCTACATCAAGTATAACTGCTCC
Source organism: Prosapia bicincta (assembly GCA_036971475.1). Lineage (NCBI taxonomy): Eukaryota > Metazoa > Arthropoda > Insecta > Hemiptera > Cercopidae > Prosapia > Prosapia bicincta. Next base: position 24,402,646 of record JBAIZL010000008.1, on the reverse strand, counting down.
TCTATCTACATCAAGTAGGATTGCACCTCTATCTACATCAAGTAGGACTGCTCCTCTATCTACTTCAAGTAGGACTATTCCTCTATCTACATCAAGTAAAACTGCCCCTCTATCTACATCAAGTAGGACTGCTCTTCTATCTACTTTGAGTAAGCCCTTAAGTAGGACTGCTTTCTATCTACATTAAGTAGGACTTCTCCTCTATCTACATCAAGTAGGACTGCTCCTCCATCTACATCAAGTAGGATTGCACCTCTATCTACTTCAAGTAGGACTGCTCCTCTATCTACTTCAAGTAGGACATAGAGTAGGACTGCTGTCTATCTACTTCAAGTAGGACCTCAAGGAGGACTGCTCTCTATCTCCGTCAAGTAGGAATGCTCATCTATCTACTTCAAGTAGGACCTTAAGTAGTGCTGCTCTCTATTTATTTCAAGTAGAACATAGAGTAGGACAGATCTCTTTCTACTTCAAGTAGGACCTCAAGTAGGACTGCTCTCTATCTACGTCAAGCAGGAATGTTGTCTATCTACTTCAAGTAGGATCTAGAGTAGGACTTCTCTCTGTCTACTTCAAGTAGGACTGTTCTTTATCTACGTCAAACAGGGCTGCTGTCTATCTACTTCATGTAGGACTGCTCTCTATCTACGTCAAGCAGGAATGTTGTCTATCTACTTCAAGTAGGATCTAGAGTAGGACTTCTCTCTGTCTACTTCAAGTAGGACTGTTCTTTATCTACGTCAAACAGGGTTGCTGTCTATCTACTTCAAGTAGAATCTAGAGTAGGACTGCTGTCTATCTACTTCAAGTAGGACTGCTCTCTATCTATGTCAATTAGAAATGCTCCTCTATCTACTTCAAGTAGGATCTCAAGTGAGATTGCTCGCTTCCTGGATGACCCTCCCTTGCAAATAGATAGGTAAAGAAGAGAATAGAGTCAGATGAAGAAAGAGACATTAAGATTCCTCGCCAAAACGTTTATCTGAAAAATTAACCTTCACAAAAATTTCATATTGAACAACTCTCTAGATGCCTGAGTATTTATTATTATTTACAAGACACAAGATAATAAGAAATATCAATGAAGAAGTAGTGATCGATGACTTTAAAACCCACTACAAAAGCAGTTATTGTGTGATAAAGAAGTAATATCCAACTAGCTTGTTATAGATAGATCAATTTAAATCATCTTGTTTGTTAATTAATACCGTGACCAATTCTTGTAAGCCTGTCTAATGACAAAAGTCGGGTGCATTTAGCTCTTGGTAGTCTCATAGATTTGTTTTAAGCAGAATATAAGAATATTGTACAACGTAATAAAGCACACGTTGTGCATTTAACGTGTAAGCCTTTATAGCCTACATTTCGCCTTCTAACAGTACGTACACTATCGTCTTGGTTTGTCCCCTCTGCTAAAGTCTGCACTATTAGACCATGGAGAATAGTCGTCGCGTTTTTTTCAAACTTTTCTTGAGTGGCTTCTACTTCAGGGCATTTACGGTCATCTGAATCTACTCAACGTTTTAGGTACAAAATAGAGTCTGCCTCTGGGACCCTAACTATATGGGTAAATTCGTTTGCTTATTTGTGCCTGGATTCCAGTTCTTCCAATCTTTTAATAATAAAGGACAAAACTTGTTATACTAGATGAAAATATTCCACTTTTGCTACATTAAACTTTTGCTCCTCTCCGCTTTTGCTCCTCTCCGCTTTTGGTGCATTTGATTTTTTTCTCCTCTCCACTTTTGCTACATTCCACCTTTGCTAAATTTCACCTTTGCTAAATTTCACCTTGGCTACATTTGACTTTTTCTACACTCCGCGTTTGATAATTTCCACTTCTCTTAAACATTGCTCTAGTTTTATTGTTCTTTCTAACTCCATTTAATTCTTCTACTAATTTGTTTTTAAATACAGTTCTTGGTTCATAACTTAACTTCTTTTTAACTACGTTTTGTTCATCTTTATCAGTGGAATTTCATATCTTTTTTCTCACCATTCATTTGAACCTGTCTCTCTGCTTCTTATAAACTCATTTTGTTGTTTCCTGAATTGTGCTTTCAATTCAAGTTCATTCCTTGTTTGTTATTTTACACCGGTTTTAGTAGCTCTATATCTATATTATTTATGGCTAGAATTTTCTTTACAGCCTTGTCTGTACAGTGCCTTGACATTTTGTACTTTCGTAATCCATCTTTCTCCATTCTTCCATCTTGTCTGTTTCTTGACAAATTTCTCTGCCTTAAACCTCAAATTCGTAATTTATACGTTAGTTCCAGAGTCTTCAGGTTGTCGATTGTGTTCAATGTGGGACTTGAGCTGAGTATACTATAAAACTATTTCACTATCTACCGCCTATCCAAGTACGCTTATTTATGCAAAGGCCCTGTATAACAATATTATACAGATTGAAACTTTAATTGAATTTATAATATTAATCATATTAATATCAAATTATAAGTCTCATTTGAAAAACAGTGATAGAAGAATTTTTACTGTTTAATAAAATACTAATTGTACTTCAAGTAATATCGGATCTCAACTGTTTTAAAATTCCTTCAACTTTATGTCTTGTAATAGATAATACCATTAAGACAATTTGAGATAGATATAAGGTATTTGTTTTCATTTTAGATAGAACTAAAAGAAAATAATTTTACATTTTGCATGCAAACTTTCTTAATCATTACCTCTTTAAAATAAATTTTAATACGACAGAATAAACAATTTCATTTGAAAATAAGTTATTTTTTTACAAAAATTTGATTGCATCGGCCGGGAATCGAACCCGGGCCGCCCGCGTGGCAGGCGAGCATTCTACCACTGAACCACCGATGCTATAACAATGAATAATTTATAGTTATTTATGGACATACTAAAACACCATATCTTAGTGTAATCTTAATCATTGATTTAAATCATAAATTTTGCTATGGCAATGGTTCATAAATATTAACTGGAAATATAGATGTAAAATTATTGTAATAGGAATATTTTTAAAATTCCTAAAATAGAGTCATAAAATCAATATAGCTGCTTAAAGAAAAATTACAAATATAGCAAATTCTGAACTTAAGATTTCGAATAGAAGGCTATATTTAAGTTGGGTTTGGGGGTCAAGGAAGTTAGAAAGGATGGCAGAAAGTATGAAAGGAAAGATTACAGGAGAAAGTTAAACAGGTTTGAGGAAGATTAAGTGAGGGAATAGATCGTCGTAATCATCAACAGACTTTATAAAATGATAAAATGATGACGTCTACTATTGGTGAGAGCTGAGGTTTGTTAGATACTATCAAGCTGATGCAATTTTTTAAATAACATTAATGTTCATGATATTTTCATTAAGGCTAGTTTTTAAATGTTTGGAAATTCGCATGGGTGATTTTATAAAATAAGCTATCAAATTACTTTTATTAATATTTTAATAAAAGCCTAAAACAGCTTTCAAATCATGTCATATACCTTCCTGGTGACCAGTGAAAGGAATGCGTCAGGTGTACTTTAAGTATAGTGCGGACCAAGTAACCGTGCACTTAAACTTGAGAGATCGCAGTAGGCGAGACGGGAGGTAGAGGGTCAGTATAAATACTTTCCTACAAACACGATAAGAACTGTTAAAACTCTACCTTGCATGAGACAGTATTAGATAAGTTTGATGATAAATTAGCTTCCATATGAAATAACAAACAATCTTGAAATATGTGTAGAAATATCGGATGCAGCAGCTGTTGATGTATAGAACATTCTGAATATGTAACATGTTTTAAGAAATGGTAGTACACGAGAAATATCGTAAAGCCAAGCGCACGGTTACGGGGTCCGCACTATAAATGGCAAAACAGGCGGATTTCTAGCGCCTTAAAACTAGAACTTTCTGCTAAGAGTAGTAGGTCTTGACGACAATCTCTATGGTATTCAAGGTTTGAACCTAAGAGGAGTTCTTTGGTATCCACGACAATTTTTTTCCTACAAAGCCTAAACTAAGCGTAGGAGTAAACGGTTGGTCTTGAATTAAAATATTGCAGCGAATTGAGCGATTGGCCGAATGCATACACTTCAGAATGATATACAACTACACTAGCGAGGGTTCTTAATAAAATGTTTTACTTTAGAGAACTGGTGGCGATAAAAATAATATAAATATAAAGATTACACACAAAAAGTTAACTAAGCTTTAGAGTAAATGTGATTATTAAATAATAATGAACGCCTACTCACGATCGATAATTTCTCGTACGTGATTCTACTGTCAAATTCGTCCTCATAACTACACAAATGTTAATCTTTATATAAAGAGGAGTAATTATGTGGTAAGTAGAAGTTACGGTGTCGAGTACGTCTAGTTATACTCAGTGCTGATGGTATGTCCCAGAAAACAACAAGAGAATGATGGTATATTGGAGATGGATGTCGTAAAAAGACCTTCAGCTATGTAGAAGAACATAAAAGATACGAAGAAGCTCGCGAGTCTAAATAAAGCAGGAGGTTTGGTAGGTGAAAATAAAATAATGAGAAATACATTATTTACAAACCAAACATTACAGTGGGACCCACCATTTCAACGAAAATGAAGAGGGGTAAAAATTTTTATTAATAAGATGAATCAGACAAGTTATGAGTCTGCAAAAGATCTTAGAGAGGGTCATAGCAGAACTGTAACGAGTATTATACATTATAAAACGATGAAATTACTATAGCAACAGTTTTTATTGTATACACAAGTTTAGCAAGCTGGATCTATAACACTAATTCCCTGTCTTTCATTTATATAAATATTTTTATTTGTCCTGTTTTGTCTTCATAGGTTACGTCTTGTTTTTTTAAGAAAAAATATTAAACTCCTGTACGGTTGGAGCCCTTTTACAATACTATTTATGTCACCTTTCAGTAAGCAAAAGAATAAATTAGAATTCACTTAAAACGTTTAGCAATTATTAAAACGATTAATTTAAACTATAATGTAATTAAATTTTTGTTTTTAATAATCATTAGTAAATAATGGATTTATTCATGATTTTCGACGATATTTTCAGTGGAAAACCAAACCACTGATGATGGTTTCCTAGTGGTAAAAGATTTTCTGTCATTAGGTTTAAAAAAAAATTTACTTTCATTATAATTTTGTTCAGGCCCAAGTCATGACATACGAAGTGCCAACCTAACAAAAAGATATTCTAGTTACCATTAGTAGGCTATTTAAATTTGTCTTCGCGTTTTCTGATTTGTACTAAGTAAATCTAAATTCAACCAAAACTATTTTTATCTCCTATAGTATAACTAAATGTTAGAAATATCAAAACAGAAATTAAAAAGTATATATATATATATATATATATTAGTAAACGTTTTTGAAATCTGGTTTAATAAAACGAGAACTTTACATTGATACGCCATTTTATTACATTCTGTATTTATATTCATCTGTCCATTAACTAATAATTGTATCATTAAGTAATTCGATTTTGTAACATTTTAGATTTAAAAATAAACTGTTAAACATCGTAGTAAAATTATGATAAATTCAGACTGTACCTGAGGCAGTAACAATGACAAATGTGCTTCTAGTCTCCTCGAAATCTAACTTATTCTAAACTTATCCTCACATGTAATGAGTTGAATACAGTAATGCATCTTACTTGGATCAACCATTAAGTTTCTCTTTACACATTAACTATTTAATAACTCTAATTATTTACAGAACAACAATTTATACAACTGAAAATTTTCGCTGAAAATATTACCTTTGTTAATAAAATACATGCTTTTATAATTTTTAACTAATTCATTGTTTTAATAATTTTAAAAAAATAATAAATTAACATAAACTAGAGAAACGGGTTTAAAAATAGTTGGAGAATTAATGATATGATAATTACTTATTAATTAATTCAATTTCAAATTTATACAATTTTCAATTAATAATTTTATTGAAAAAGTAGCATTTAATCAATATTTATTAATTATTATTCACAAGAATCAAAATTTTAATTACTATACATACATTGCCTTCAAAAGTAGAAGAATTTAAAAATTTTCTTAAACTAACATTTGAAAAAATCCCTTATGAATAAAATATGTGATATACATTCAAATTTTAGGACGCTGTCAATTTATATGAAATGTTTCATAATTTATAAAGTAAACTAAGAAAATATCTTTATAATACATTGATAGCGTTGTATAGTTTGTGTTTTTACTGTATATTTCTGGGTTTTTGTGTAAAACCACTAAAAGTACATTTTTAATTCAACGTCGTAAATTTAAGTCTCAAATTCAAACAATACTATTATTAATAATTTGAAACTATCATAAAAGTTTACTTTCTTACCAAAATATTCCAGTTGGGTAATACACCAATAAAAAAAACAACCCCTAAGCTACACGTTAAAAAAACGCAATTCTTACATCCTATAGCCTACTGTACACAACACCGTTTCGTGTTCACTTCCCCAAACGCCTGACTTATTTTAGTTCAAAAAAAATCGCAACAGTTGTGACTAGGATAGGATCGAACTCAGATACAGTCTGCAATAACGAGAAAAGCTCAAAGCATATGCCCTTTAAATTCAGTATTTATACCATATGCTTTATCTATACATACAATTTTAGAACACGAATCATATAATTCGTTCAATGCAAGATTAAAAAGCAACCATCGATTTCAGAATAGTGATGACTGATATTATATATTTTCCGAATTTGGATAAGTACTCCAAGCATATTTCATTTAGTGTATTTACTTTATACAATAGTGATATTATAAAGTTTCTTGTGAAATTGTTTTTTATACTTATGATTAAACTGTATCATATAACTAATCCAGTTGTTTAGTTTAAAGGCCTATTGTAATAAGAAAAATACTTGTTTAATATAGGAAACACTTAATTATTCAATGATATATTGTATCTATTTAAACATAAAGTGCATCTTTAACTTTAAACAGGTATCACGCAGTGCAATAGCTTTTTGTAATTCAGAAATGGTTTTCCTAATCAAGGATTGAACCTCACTGTATATTTTAAAAATTAGGTAGACATACATTACTTGAAACCACAAATACACACATTTGTTTAACTCAAGTGTGTGTGTGTGTGTCACTATCAATGTAAAAGAAGACACAAGTAAAGCACACACTTTCGAAACTACAGACGCCCTTTTAAATTTCAGCAACATTAAATGTAAATTTTGAATTAAATAATATCAGTTGCACACTACGCCGAAGCAAAACCCAATCATAAATTAGTATTATCAAAGAGCTTACAACGTTAAGGTACACTTGAACATCCACATACGCTTATATTTACAATATACAAGAGTGTTTCATGTAAAGTAAAATGAGGACCTCAGAAGAAGTGTAGTTTTGTGCACTCATTAACAAGGAAATTAGGGAATACTCTACTACTGAAAATTAAATTAAGGTTGTAAGGTAGTTTCTAAACAGTAAAGTAAAACTGAACTGTAAGGAATTGAACTGTAAATTATAAAAAATGTTGAAATCCTGCTACAAATGATGCGCTATATAAGTGGGTGGTTACGACAATTAGAGTCAAAGGACAGGACTCGTACATACACTCTACAATTGCATTAAGTACATAAAGTTATGCCAACAGATATTGCATAATATTTTACAGTGCATGTCATCATAACTAACAACATATATAGATAATAAATAAAATACACAAATAATGTTAACAACTCCCTTAACTAAACAGTATTGGAGAACACCTAGAGATTAAGCCTATACACTAAACTATATATAACCCCTGGTCTTCTTTCTCCAATAACTTTTACCCTTGTATGTTTTGTAGAACACATTTTAGAAAAATTCTTTATTTTCCATTAAATGCGTTCTAAAACAAAATTGCCTGGTAGATATTACTCTTTCATTCATCTTTTTATTAGATTTAAATAAGTTCTTTAAAGAAGTGATCCAGTCCTACAGTAATTAATTTCCTAACTACCTAATAAACTAATTTAACTTGAAAATATGTATACTTCACATTAATGTCATTGCACATTGCACTTCTAAATATATATATATATATGAAATTCATTATTTCTTAAGTACACCAACACATTTAAAAATTCACTAATTTTTTTTCAATTTACAGCACAAAAATATGATTTTGAAGACATAATATTTGAATTAGTATTATATTGTTCATCATGCTGTAGAGTGTGGGATCAGGTTTTAAGAAACAAGTTGTGGTTCCTTTGAGAAAGGAAGTAATAGAAACAGAACAGAGAATATATAATATTCATACTAGATTGTATGAATAGTAACATTAGCTCCTACTTGACGATTTCTTTAGTATGTTTCCAGGTTTTTACAGTACAAAATACTTAAGCAACAATGTGTTTAGCTTAATTAAAGCTTATAATTATATATTTTAATTTAGTCAAACAAAATGTTATTTGAAAAATGTAGAACTGAAAGATTGTCAAGTTAAACGACTATTATATAAAGAGTATATAAAAGATACAAAAAGAAAACAGAAAGAAATGTAGTGTGAAATAATGTAAATTTAAAAGTTCTAACAATTTTTCAATTTTATCCAATCTATTTCAAATTATTTTACCATTTTATTATATTCTTGAATGTATAATTGAATTTGAAATTTTATAGCATAAAATTAACTTGTTAGAGTTAAAACATTATGACGGTTTGAACCTTACATAATGATTGTTTAAGCAAATTCAAAGTCACATTGATTGTTTATTATGGAAAAGTTTTATTTTAAGTTAATTTATAACCTGGAAATGAAAGTTACAGAAAAATATTAAATTCGATGAGAAGGTCTTAACTAAATAAATGTACTAAGACCATGTATATCGTAGTATTTTACGTAAAATAAATAAGGTTAAGCAATCCAAAAGGTTAATAGTCAGTAGCTCAATTATTTTCATTCATTGTTCAAACTGGTTTTCATTATAAATCCTTCATTTCTTGGAAGGACTCTATAAATCAAAACCACCACATTTATAATTTAGAAGTTTGTAATTAATTTAGTTTTTTTACATTAAACAAATATTTTACTCAACAAATTTTTAATAAAAATCTTTTAATATAATTTTAACCTTTTGCTCACTCGACAAATAAATCGTATTGCAGAAACCAAATGTCACGAATTTAATAAAAACTCGGAATATTTTAATGTTAAAAAACAAAATAGTTTAAAATGAATTTAAGTTTATACTGCTTAAGATTTATGTAAGGTAAACCAGTACCTTTTTAATTTTAACTTCGTAACTTTTATAATATGTACTAAATTTAAATTATTTTTATAAAATTTATATAAAGAAATTCATTTTAACTCAATTCTTTGTTTTCCATTTTAATTTTTAACGTAACATAAATGTGATAATAATAATGGTTTGAACAATATTAGATCTATAATTAGTTATTATAGATCTGCACACAAACATTATTTAATGAAAACGTTATTTAATCAATGCTTGATCCCAATATGACTTTAACATGTTTTGTGACTATTTGAAATTTTATATTTTTACGTGAGTGTACTTTCGAACTACCGACGACTAGTTCATTCATTACATTTCCTTTTTTTGTCCAAATTCTGTTTATCTAAAGTACAAAAAATGCTATTTTATTAAAAAAATAAATATTTAAATTGATGGTTTCATAACTTGAAAGCTATAGCAGAGCTTAGATCATCAAACTAATTGCGGTTGAACAATGAATGTTAGAACAATATTTTGTCGAAAAGTCATAATATAAAGTTTTGTTCAATTTGTTACAATAAAGTAAAACTTGTTTGAGGAATAGAGATGACTTGTGCAGGGAAGAAATAGTTGAGATTAGCAATTACAGTTAGGATTGTGAGGCCCTTGCGGTTGTTCTGTTAATCGGGTTCCTTTTTGATTGTTTAATAATTCAGGGTTTGAATCCAGACTTTCTGACATCTTGTCGCAGATAATGTCTACGAGACGCTCAAATACAGCCTGTAAAATGCAAGATAAATTCTTAAATAAAGTATAAACACTTGAGCTATATTGTACATTTGTGTTTCCTAGTAAAGGTGCAATTAATGTTAAAGTTCTTAAAAATTAATGTAAATGCTCAGAGAGGGTAGCTGCTATTATGGTATCATTGCCTTACAAAATTGGCAAGTCAGTTCTAAGCTAGGCTTGTTCTTGGTGACATTTCTCCCGTTACGCTCTGCGTGACGTAGTTTTTCTTTCGTTGTTTCTCCCGCCGTGTGGCGAAGACATTATTAGCCTATAATAGTGACTATTTTGATTTAAGTTAGGTATGTGTAATGCGCGAACTGAGTGCACCCAAAACTCTTCGCCATCCATCTAGAAGACCGCATTGAACGGGACGTTTCAATGTTCAGGTATGTGCACTTTTTATGTTCACCATTTATTGTGTATTGTAAATATATATGATATCATTCGTGTTCTTTTCGCTTCCAGAAATTTAATATAATTTTTATCTCAATGTTGCGCCGGAAAATCTAATTGAAATCGTACAGTAGGGTTCATATTTTAGTACGCCGTGCTGTATACGTAACAATTTGCTTTGTAAAATATGTATACATAATAAGTCTGTAAACAGATAAATTTAAATGTCAGCGTAAATTCATGTGTAACTCAAACCGATTCTTACACATCTTTAATCACCACATTCTGATTATTTTTGCTTTGATACATTGAAATTTCTTACAGTAGGCCTATACCAAAATAAATATACTACACGCGTATTACACTTTTTTGTATTAACTTGGCAAAAAGCCACTACTTACTGGTTTATTCAGCAGATGCGTTTCGCGCTAGGTCAGCGCATTATTCAATGCTGTGAACTGCTGACAAGATTGTTGCTCAGGTGTGTTGTGTTGGTGTGAGTCTGTGGTGTATTTTTGTTCTGTGGTGTGTTATTGTTCATAGAGTAGTTGTTAATTATGTACTCAAATATAGTATTTGATTGTGAGTGTGTTTTGTCATCTATAATGTGTTATGGATAGTATTTATGGTGTTTGTAAATCTTGTAGTTTTCTACTGTGTTAAATTTGTTGCTTTTTTTTATCTAGTGTAAGTTTTGTATTGGTGTCTATGTCAGTCTGTGATTGTAGTGTGTTTTGTATGTGTATGGCGATATTTGATTTGGGTTGTGTCTATATCTGTATTACGTGTTCTTTGTATCTCGTAGTAAATGTTCTCCCGGTTTGGCCTATGTAAAAGCTGGGACAGTTGTTGCATGTAATCTTGTAGACGCCTGCCCAGTCGTGTTTATCCTGGTGTGTTTTTGAATTGTGTTGGATATTGTGAATGATACTTTGTACTTACATTTGCGGAACGAGGAAGCTATTATTTGTCATGTGTTGTCGTGATATCTTCCTAAGTGTTATGTGTTTTTGTGCATGTTTGTTGTTTTTTGTTGTATAATGTGTACGTTGTTTTTTGAGCATTATGTTTTCTATCAAGGTGTGTTTGTAACCATTTGTATGGGTTATGTGTTTTATTGTTTTAGTTCGTTTATTTTGTTTTCATTGCTCATGGGTATGTTGATTAATCTGTGTATCTTGGAGTGGAAAGCAGAATGTTTGTGTTGTGTATAACTCTGTCTGTGGTGGTGGGTTTCCTGTATACTTTGAATGAGTGTTTATTGTATTGTTTTGTTATCGTTAGGTCTAAGAAGTTAATTTTGTTCTATTGTTCTGTTTATAGTGTAAAGTTTATGTTATTGTTTAATTTGTTTATGTAATTGTGGAAGATGTTTATCTGTCGTATGTTGCCTTTGTATAGGATTAGGATCTGTATATTGTACCTATCTGTACCAATATATTATTTTGGGGGCGTGTTTGTTGTTGTTTGGATATGTTTTTGTTCTAAATTGTATGTGAATATTTCTGACAATAAGCTTGAGATGGGAGGTCTTATTGGTAAGCCTTTGTTTCGTGTGTAGTATCTGTCGTAACTAGAACACAAAAGCTGCAAGTTTTAAAATAAATAGTTATTAGTTTTTAAGAGGATTTTTGGAATTAAAACTCGTGCAATTTTATAACACCCCGCGTTATAATGCTAAAAACAAGGAATATAAAAAAATTATTTAAATTCCTACTGAATTTAACAAAGAAAAATTGTATTTTAGTTCCCTAGAGCACTATTTGTAGTATTGTGTGGGAACCATTCGGGAGGTTTCGACGACTACCAGATGAGGGGAAAAAATATCATATACATTTTTGAAAATTATAGTTCTGGGTATTGGAAAGTTGGCGCCTTGTCAAGGCGCGTTAGACTTCGAACATGGAGATTCTCAGTTCGATGCGACTGGACCCCACAAATTTCCTAATTTAATTATTCAATAAATATATGAAAAAATTAAAATTATGTATGTATTAAAATTATTTGTCACTATTATAGGTTTTAAAAAATATATTTGTACTTGATTGGTTGCATAAAACCGATTTTTTAACGATTGAAAATTTGTACAAGATATTAGAAGAGCTAATAGAAGGAATTAAGGGAAGTGAATTTATCTCAAAGAAACGAAAATATATCATATGTTCACATTTTTAACTCTTATTAGAAGAAGCTTTTGCCTTCCTGTCCTAAAACAGGAACTTTGGCGGATCTTTTACCTCAACGTATTTTGGCTGCTTCTACTAACAATACCAAGTGCTTTCATCACTTCACTACGGTTCAAGCAGGGCTACTTCAGTCAAGAGATCCTGCCCACGCCATTCCATAATTTCCCTCTTTTCCAAGACTATGATTAGGTGCTCTTATAACTCCATCTGCCCGTACTTATCCTTTCCCATAAAAGGGGATTTAACGGATACACCTCTTTATATATCCAAAAGAAGGTTTCCTTGTTGGGTTGAACCAACGCAAGGAGAACATTGACTTCAGGCCTGAGATATCCTGATCTCCCTGTATCCTCCCTCTGGGGGTTTTGCCCCCCCCCCCCCTAATCCTGCCTATACTAATAATCCTATTTTTGTAATGTCACAATAGTAGAACTGAATATTGTAATAAAAGCAAAAAAAATCTATCAACGATATTTGAAATTGATAAAGTAACATGAATTTTGTATTGTTAAAAGTAAAATGTTCATCTTAGTTTTATTTTTGTTTTGCATATTTATAAAGCAACAAGTTTCCCTTAAAATGTAAATCAAAAGGCTTCTCTAGAAAAATAGTTGGTTGGTTTAAACGATAGTGAAAGTTGTAAGAATATTCCAAAGGATAAAATACTCAAATTAATTTAATGGGGACAAAGAAGTTTATGGAATTTTATAAATTATTTCAGCTTACTCTCTACATTGCTTCTGTGTAAAAATCTTCTATAACCTAAAAGATCTAAAACATTTCTAAAAAAATTGCTAAGTATATTAGCCTCCAAAGAAAGAACCGATGCTTCATCTTTTTAGAAAACAATATTGTAGACAAATTTAATGCCTTAAGTACAGCAGCATCTATTTATTATAAAGGTGAATCTAATATGTGTGAAATAACTTATTACAACCTACTTCGTGCCTATCAACCATTTCTAAATTAATCTTTTACCAGGTTTTGCATTCATGCATTCTAAACCACAAACACGTGTCAAGTCACGTGGGTGGTTCAATACTAGTGGCCTCGTTTGTATAAATATAAAAATGGTTCTATAATACGTAGAACGTGTGATCCAGGGCTTGTTGGATGTATCTTGGTAATTGCAATATTTCATTTCATTTTTATGGAATCTGACTGTGGACATGATGTCAAACGTTGATGCCTACAGGAGAGCGTGGGTGGAAAAACCTGTATTGCAAATCTTCATAATACCAGCGGGAATCCCAAATCCCGAGACGGATAAATTATAGATACATTCCCAAGCCAGTACCGTATAGAGAACTTCCTTCTGGGGGATTTAGTATTTCGAAAAAGGTGTTAGTAGTTGTGAAATGATTGGACATTCAGGGGAACTGAGAGCTAATTTGTTGGCCTACTCCCAAATTTTAAAACCTTAATTCCCTTCATGACACTCAAATCCTTAAAAATAGACAATTTGACAAATCTGTACTTAATTAAAATATATTACAAACGTAAAAACATGCTCCTTAGTTATATTCAAGTACATACATTGCGTGATTGAGAATTAGATTAAAGACTTGCAAGAAATAACGACGGGTTAATGGTGAACTCTAAGTTTCCACTTTTACGAACTTCCATTTAACTGGAAGGTAAAAATCAGGAAAACCAACCATATGGCTGGACATAAGAATGCCTGTCATTCCAATTCCTCTCGTTCAAAAAACACGAGCTCCAGCGCCACCATACGCATAGCGAGCTCCAGCGCCACCATACGCATAGCGAGCTCCAGCGCCACCATACGCATAGCGAGCTCCAGCACCACCATACGCATAGCGAGCTCCAGCGCCACCATACGCATAGCGAGCTCCAGCGCCACCATACGCATAGCGAGCTCCAGCGCCACCATACGCATAGCGAGCTCCAGCGCCACCATACGCATAGCGAGCTCCAGCGCTACCATACGCATAGCGAGCTCCAGCGCCACCATACGCATAGCGAGCTCCAGCGACACCATACGCATAGCGAGCTCCAGCACCACCATACGCTTAGCGAGCTCCAGCGCCACCATACGCATAGCGAGCTCCAGCGCCACCATACGCATAGCGAGCTCCAGCGCCACCATACGCATAGCGAGCTCCAGCGCCACCATACGCATAGCGAGCTCCAGCGCCACCATACGCATAGCGAGCTCCAGCGCCACCATACGCATAGCGAGCTCCAGCACCACCATACGCATAGCGAGCTCCAGCGCCACCATACGCATAGCGAGCTCCAGCACCACCATACGCTTAGCGAGCTCCAGCGCCACCATACGCATAGCGAGCTCCAGCACCACCATACGCATAGCGAGCTCCAGCGCCACCATACGCATAGCGAGATCCAGCACCACCATACGCATAGCGAGCTCCAGCGCCACCATACGCATAGCGAGCTCCAGCGCCACCATACGCATAGCGAGCTCCAGCGCCACCATACGCATAGCGAGCTCCAGCACCACCATACGCATAGCGAGCTCCAGCGCCACCATACGCATAGCGAGCTCCAGCGCCACCATACGCATAGCGAGCTCCAGCACCACCATACGCATAGCGAGATCCAGCACCACCATACGCATAGCGAGCTCCAGCGCCACCATACGAATAGATGAAGACATACGTTTCATACGTTTGTACATGTCTATTTAAGGAATTGTTTATTCAAACCGAAAATGTCATAGAATTTGTAATAAATACTAGACACCCATGGTAGAAATTGTGCGGGTATTTGTTACTAAGATTATAAAAGTAGGTGAAGCGGGTTTACTTAACATTTTTCTTATCACGTGTGTATAAATAGGTTAAATAAGCTACATAAGAACTGAAAAATCTTTCATACTCATAATGCAATATAAAAGTATAAGGCAAAATTTAAAGATATTAAAAAAATCAATTAAAAAACGTTTTCCAATTTTCATAACTAACTTCTCCAACGTAAAATAAATAAATTTAAGTTTTGCGGTCACCAATACTCTTATAAATATTTGAACAAAATACTATTTTCTATTATTTTTACCCGATTAATATCTATACGTAAAAATATAAGAAAAACTGAATAAATAGCATCCATAATTAATATATGAGTTGTATCAGTTACGTTAACAATATTTTGCTTTCTTGTAATATTTGGATATGAGCAATATTATATTTACTTCTTGCTTATAAACAATATTTTATCTCCTTGTAATAAATATTACCTGTAATACATATATTACTTGTAATACTTGAATATACAAGATATTTTACTTAGTATTTGCAATACTTGTAAAAAACATTTAACTTCTTTGTATACTTATATAAACTTTATATTAGCAATACTTTAAAGCAATAATAACCTTGATTGGAAAGTTTAAGCACTTACCTATAAGTAAGATGTTACCTGTATACATTTGAGTACATTCTTCTGCCTTTCTTAACATTAAAATATTTTCATTTGTTGCCGGTTTCGGAAAAACCTCGTTCTCAATAGTACTAAGTACTGTTTAAGTTTTGAGAATGAAGTTTTCCGAAACGCGACAACAAACAAAAAATATTTTAATGTTAGGAAAGGCAGAAAAATGTACTCAAACGTATGCAAACATATTCCTAACAGAAATGACGATGAGTAGCCTATATTAAGAATATTAATATGTACTTCCTTATAATGTTTTAAAATAATATTATATTTCGTTGAAAAGCCTATAAGAATTATTTTATTATCCTGTAATACTTACAAGCAATATTTTATTAGCATATTCATGCTAGCAATATTTTCATACTCTTAATATATAAAACTGTAACTTTCAAACCAAATAATTTATATAAAAATTAAGTGAATAACCATACAAAATACGGTATTTGTTATTGATTAGTATTGCTGTACAAATATAGAAAATGTAATTTTCTACTCACTTTGACATTTATGTTTTCTTTAGCAGACGTTTCAAAGAACTCGATACCAAGCTGATCTGCCAGTTGCTTCCCTCTTTCAAAAGAGATGACACGTTCGTCTTCCATATCACATTTGTTTCCTACTAATATCACTTGTGCATTATCCCATGAGTATGTTTTTATCTGAGTTACCCTGAAATTTATATCGATTTAATAAACAGCTTAAAGTAAAAGCAGACAGAGTTTATTGAAACATTCACAAAGGTAACTTAAAGCTTATTTTGAGAGGCGCAATGCTTGTTTCATAACAATTTATAATTCAAAACTCAGTTTTATCGTTCCAATGCAACTGTAATAACATTTTCTCGTCAATAAATAAATCCTTTGCTACAATGGCCTTATTCTATTGAAAAGAGAAACCTGGAACGTTTTCGAGGTTTAATTTGTGTTTCTTATTGATTCATTAGTTACGACAATGGCAACCGATTTGGACGGGAAAGCACCATGGACTTCTACTTTAAGCCGTTCGCTTTTAATTGTTTAAACAAAGATTGGTTTGATTTGTTTGTAAAGAAAGCGACAGACAATGAATTGTTTTCTTAGACTGAATGAATGGATTAATTTTCATTCATTGAATACTGAACTCTTCATTATATTTTTACATTACGTACTTTTAACCAAAATAACATTTATGGTGGGCTTGTAGATATCAACACCAACAACTGAAATTTTATATTTAAATAATTTAATTTTCAGTTTAAATATTTGATTTTAGTTTTACTAATAACTTCCACATTTTAAATTAATTCAATCAAAATTCTGTCGATCTGCTACTACATTGTGTGAAGATGTTACTCCTAATCATTCACTATCTTTGAAAGTTTCCTGGTTATTATACTACATTGTGTGAAGATGTTACTCCTAATCATTCACTAACTTTGCAAGTTTCCTGGTTATTATACTACATTGTGTGAAGATGTTACTCCTAATCATTCACTAACTTTGCAAGTTTCCTGGTTATTATACTACATTGTGTGAAGATGTTACTCCTAATCATTCACTAACTTTGCAAGTTTCCCGGTTATTAT
Organism: Prosapia bicincta; assembly: GCA_036971475.1. Classification (NCBI taxonomy): domain Eukaryota; kingdom Metazoa; phylum Arthropoda; class Insecta; order Hemiptera; family Cercopidae; genus Prosapia; species Prosapia bicincta. Next base: position 24,385,114 of record JBAIZL010000008.1, on the reverse strand, counting down.
ACTACATTGTGTGAAGATGTTACTCCTAATCATTCACTAACTTTGCAAGTTTCCTGGTTATTATACTACATTGTGTGAAGATGTTACTCCTAATCATTCACTAACTTTGCAAGTTTCCTGGTTATTATACTACATTGTATGAAGATGTTACTCCTAATCATTCACTAACTTTGCAAGTTTCCTGGTTATTATACTACATTGTGTGAAGATGTTACTCCATCATTCACTAACTTTGCAAGTTTCCTGGTTATTATACTACATTGTGTGAAGATGTTACTCCTAATCATTCACTAACTTTGCAAGTTTCCTGGTTATTATACTACATTGTGTGAAGATGTTACTCCTAATCATTCACTAACTTTGCAAGTTTCCTGGTTATTATACTACATTGTGTGAAGATGTTACTCCTAATCATTCACTAACTTTGCAAGTTTCCTGGTTATTATACTACATTGTGTGAAGATGTTACTCCTAATCATTCACTAACTTTGCAAGTTTCCTGGTTATTATACTACATTGTGTGAAGATGTTACTCCTAATCATTCACTAACTTTGCAAGTTTCCTGGTTATTATACTACATTGTGTGAAGATGTTACTCCTAATCATTCACTAACTTTGCAAGTTTCCTGGTTATTATACTACATTGTGTGAAGATGTTACTCCTAATCATTCACTAACTTTGCAAGTTTCCTGGTTATTATACTACATTGTGTGAAGATGTTACTCCTAATCATTCACTATCTTTGAAAGTTTCCTGGTTATTATACTACATTGTGTGAAGATGTTACTCCTAATCATTCACTAACTTTGCAAGTTTCCTGGTTATTATACTACATTGTATGAAGATGTTACTCCTAATCATTCACTAACTTTGCAAGTTTCCTGGTTATTATACTACATTGTATGAAGATGTTACTCCTAATCATTCACTAACTTTGCAAGTTTCCTGGTTATTATACTACATTGTGTGAAGATGTTACTCCTAATCATTCACTATCTTTGAAAGTTTCCTGGTTATTATACTACATTGTGTGAAGATGTTACTCCTAATCATTCACTAACTTTGCAAGTTTCCTGGTTATTATACTACATTGTATGAAGATGTTACTCCTAATCATTCACTAACTTTGCAAGTTTCCTGGTTATTATACTACATTGTATGAAGATGTTACTCCTAATCATTCACTATCTTTGAAAGTTTCCTGGTTATTATACTACATTGTGTGAAGATGTTACTCCTAATCATTCACTAACTTTGCAAGTTTCCTGGTTATTATACTACATTGTATGAAGATGTTACTCCTAATCATTCACTAACTTTGCAAGTTTCCTGGTTATTATACTACATTGTGTGAAGATGTTACTCCTAATCATTCACTATCTTTGAAAGTTTCCTGGTTATTATACTACATTGTGTGAAGATGTTACTCCTAATCATTCACTAACTTTGCAAGTTTCCTGGTTATTATACTACATTGTATGAAGATGTTACTCCTAATCATTCACTAACTTTGCAAGTTTCCTGGTTATTATACTACATTGTGTGAAGATGTTACTCCTAATCATTCACTATCTTTGAAAGTTTCCTGGTTATTATACTACATTGTGTGAAGATGTTACTCCTAATCATTCACTAACTTTGCAAGTTTCCTGGTTATTATACTACATTGTATGAAGATGTTACTCCTAATCATTCACTAACTTTGCAAGTTTCCTGGTTATTATACTACATTGTGTGAAGATGTTACTCCTAATCATTCACTAACTTTGCAAGTTTCCTGGTTATTATACTACATTGTGTGAAGATGTTACTCCTAATCATTCACTAACTTTGCAAGTTTCCTGGTTATTATACTACATTGTGTGAAGATGTTACTCCTAATCATTCACTAACTTTGCAAGTTTCCCGGTTATTATACTACATTGTGTGAAGATGTTACTCCTAATCATTCACTAACTTTGCAAGTTTCCTGGTTATTATACTACATTGTGTGAAGATGTTACTCCTAATCATTCACTAACTTTGCAAGTTTCCTGGTTATTATACTACATTGTATGAAGATGTTACTCCTAATCATTCACTAACTTTGCAAGTTTCCTGGTTATTATACTACATTGTGTGAAGATGTTACTCCATCATTCACTAACTTTGCAAGTTTCCTGGTTATTATACTACATTGTGTGAAGATGTTACTCCTAATCATTCACTATCTTTGAAAGTTTCCTGGTTATTATACTACATTGTGTGAAGATGTTACTCCTAATCATTCACTAACTTTGCAAGTTTCCTGGTTATTATACTACATTGTATGAAGATGTTACGCCTAATCATTCACTAACTTTGCAAGTTTCCTGGTTATTATACTACATTGTATGAAGATGTTACTCCTAATCATTCACTAACTTTGCAAGTTTCCTGGTTATTATACTACATTGTGTGAAGATGTTACTCCTAATCATTCACTATCTTTGAAAGTTTCCTGGTTATTATACTACATTGTGTGAAGATGTTACTCCTAATCATTCACTAACTTTGCAAGTTTCCTGGTTATTATACTACATTGTATGAAGATGTTACTCCTAATCATTCACTAACTTTGCAAGTTTCCTGGTTATTATACTACATTGTATGAAGATGTTACTCCTAATCATTCACTATCTTTGAAAGTTTCCTGGTTATTATACTACATTGTGTGAAGATGTTACTCCTAATCATTCACTAACTTTGCAAGTTTCCTGGTTATTATACTACATTGTATGAAGATGTTACTCCTAATCATTCACTAACTTTGCAAGTTTCCTGGTTATTATACTACATTGTGTGAAGATGTTACTCCTAATCATTCACTATCTTTGAAAGTTTCCTGGTTATTATACTACATTGTGTGAAGATGTTACTCCTAATCATTCACTAACTTTGCAAGTTTCCTGGTTATTATACTACATTGTATGAAGATGTTACTCCTAATCATTCACTAACTTTGCAAGTTTCCTGGTTATTATACTACATTGTGTGAAGATGTTACTCCTAATCATTCACTATCTTTGAAAGTTTCCTGGTTATTATACTACATTGTGTGAAGATGTTACTCCTAATCATTCACTAACTTTGCAAGTTTCCTGGTTATTATACTACATTGTATGAAGATGTTACTCCTAATCATTCACTAACTTTGCAAGTTTCCTGGTTATTATACTACATTGTGTGAAGATGTTACTCCTAATCATTCACTATCTTTGAAAGTTTCCTGGTTATTATACTACATTGTGTGAAGATGTTACTCCTAATCATTCACTAACTTTGCAAGTTTCCTGGTTATTATACTACATTGTATGAAGATGTTACTCCTAATCATTCACTAACTTTGCAAGTTTCCTGGTTATTATACTACATTGTGTGAAGATGTTACTCCTAATCATTCACTATCTTTGAAAGTTTCCTGGTTATTATACTACATTGTGTGAAGATGTTACTCCTAATCATTCACTAACTTTGCAAGTTTCCTGGTTATTATACTACATTGTATGAAGATGTTACTCCTAATCATTCACTAACTTTGCAAGTTTCCCGGTTATTATACTACATTGTATGAAGATGTTACTCCTAATCATTCACTATCTTTGAAAGTTTCCTGGTTATTATACTACATTGTGTGAAGATGTTACTCCTAATCATTCACTAACTTTGCAAGTTTCCTGGTTATTATACTACATTGTGTGAAGATGTTACTCCTAATCATTCACTAACTTTGCAAGTTTCCTGGTTATTATACTACATTGTGTGAAGATGTTACTCCTAATCATTCACTAACTTTGCAAGTTTCCCGGTTATTATACTACATTGTGTGAAGATGTTACTCCTAATCATTCACTAACTTTGCAAGTTTCCTGGTTATTATACTACATTGTGTGAAGATGTTACTCCTAATCATTCACTAACTTTGCAAGTTTCCTGGTTATTATACTACATTGTATGAAGATGTTACTCCTAATCATTCACTAACTTTGCAAGTTTCCTGGTTATTATACTACATTGTGTGAAGATGTTACTCCATCATTCACTAACTTTGCAAGTTTCCTGGTTATTATACTACATTGTGTGAAGATGTTACTCCTAATCATTCACTAACTTTGCAAGTTTCCTGGTTATTATACTACATTGTGTGAAGATGTTACTCCTAATCATTCACTAACTTTGCAAGTTTCCTGGTTATTATACTACATTGTGTGAAGATGTTACTCCTAATCATTCACTAACTTTGCAAGTTTCCTGGTTATTATACTACATTGTGTGAAGATGTTACTCCTAATCATTCACTAACTTTGCAAGTTTCCTGGTTATTATACTACATTGTGTGAAGATGTTACTCCTAATCATTCACTAACTTTGCAAGTTTCCTGGTTATTATACTACATTGTGTGAAGATGTTACTCCTAATCATTCACTAACTTTGCAAGTTTCCTGGTTATTATACTACATTGTGTGAAGATGTTACTCCTAATCATTCACTAACTTTGCAAGTTTCCTGGTTATTATACTACATTGTGTGAAGATGTTACTCCTAATCATTCACTATCTTTGAAAGTTTCCTGGTTATTATACTACATTGTGTGAAGATGTTACTCCTAATCATTCACTAACTTTGCAAGTTTCCTGGTTATTATACTACATTGTATGAAGATGTTACTCCTAATCATTCACTAACTTTGCAAGTTTCCTGGTTATTATACTACATTGTATGAAGATGTTACTCCTAATCATTCACTAACTTTGCAAGTTTCCTGGTTATTATACTACATTGTGTGAAGATGTTACTCCTAATCATTCACTATCTTTGAAAGTTTCCTGGTTATTATACTACATTGTGTGAAGATGTTACTCCTAATCATTCACTAACTTTGCAAGTTTCCTGGTTATTATACTACATTGTGTGAAGATGTTACTCCTAATCATTCACTAACTTTGCAAGTTTCCTGGTTATTATACTACATTGTGTGAAGATGTTACTCCTAATCATTCACTAACTTTGCAAGTTTCCTGGTTATTATACTACATTGTGTGAAGATGTTACTCCTAATCATTCACTAACTTTGCAAGTTTCCTGGTTATTATACTACATTGTGTGAAGATGTTACTCCTAATCATTCACTATCTTTGAAAGTTTCCTGGTTATTATACTACATTGTGTGAAGATGTTACTCCTAATCATTCACTAACTTTGCAAGTTTCCTGGTTATTATACTACATTGTATGAAGATGTTACTCCTAATCATTCACTAACTTTGCAAGTTTCCTGGTTATTTTACTACATTGTATGAAGATGTTACTCCTAATCATTCACTAACTTTGCAAGTTTCCTGGTTATTATACTACATTGTGTGAAGATGTTACTCCTAATCATTCACTATCTTTGAAAGTTTCCTGGTTATTATACTACATTGTGTGAAGATGTTACTCCTAATCATTCACTAACTTTGCAAGTTTCCTGGTTATTATACTACATTGTATGAAGATGTTACTCCTAATCATTCACTAACTTTGCAAGTTTCCTGGTTATTATACTACATTGTGTGAAGATGTTACTCCTAATCATTCACTAACTTTGCAAGTTTCCTGGTTATTATACTACATTGTGTGAAGATGTTACTCCTAATCATTCACTAACTTTGCAAGTTTCCCGGTTATTATACTACATTGTATGAAGATGTTACTCCTAATCATTCACTAACTTTGCAAGTTTCCTGGTTATTATACTACATTGTATGAAGATGTTACTCCTAATCATTCACTAACTTTGCAAGTTTCCTGGTTATTATACTACATTGTATGAAGATGTTACTCCTAATCATTCACTAACTTTGCAAGTTTCCCGGTTATTATACTACATTGTATGAAGATGTTACTCCTAATCATTCACTAACTTTGCAAGTTTCTTGGTTATTATACTACATTGTATGAAGATGTTACTCCTAATCATTCACTAACTTTGCAAGTTTCCTGGTTATTATACTACATTGTATGAAGATGTTACTCCTAATCATTCACTAACTTTGCAAGTTTCCTGGTTATTATACTACATTGTATGAAGATGTTACTCCTAATCATTCACTAACTTTGCAAGTTTCCTGGTTATTATACTACATTGTATGAAGATGTTACTCCTAATCATTCACTAACTTTGCAAGTTTCCCGGTTATTATACTACATTGTGTGAAGATGTTACTCCTAATCATTCACTAACTTTGCAAGTTTCCTGGTTATTATACTACATTGTGTGAAGATGTTACTCCTAATCATTCACTAACTTTGCAAGTTTCCTGGTTATTATACTACATTGTATGAAGATGTTACTCCTAATCATTCACTAACTTTGCAAGTTTCCTGGTTATTATAACTACTTAGTAGTAACGAAAATATACTTATATCATTAATCAATACACCAGAAAGATATCAGCAAATTTCATTAAAAAAAGGTTTTTCATATTGAAGAACTTTTGGACTCAAATCACTCCAGTGGTAATAACGTTGAGAGGAAAACCCCATTAAGAAAGAGATTCTGCCATATTTGGTGAACAAAAACACAGATTGAGATAGCTTCAAACAAGAACTGCAAGGTAAACTTGATCTAAATTTCCAATTGAAAACCAAAGAGCAACTTGAAATAGAATGTGAAAGATTTATAGTGATTATACAAACTGCTGCATATGAATGAAGCGAAGTCAGTCCACATCAACTTCACAACTAGGCCTAAGTATTGAAAGATCATCCGCTATTGGATGTTAACAGAATCATCATCCCTTATGAAAATAAAGCTAAATATCTAAGTATGAACCTAGATGCTAAACTAAGATGGAAACACAACATCAAGAAAGAGAAGGAGGAGTAAAATATCAAATACCGTAAACGCTATTGGCTCTTGGGAGAATCAAAATTCCTTATTAGGAAATAAAACAAAAATCTACAATCAGATCTTGAGACCATGTTGGCTCTACGGCAGCCAACTGTTGAGGCGTGTAAAGGAATCTAATGTAGAAACTCTACTGATGTTCCAAAATAAGGTACTGTACTGAGAAAAATGGGTAATTCCCCTGGATATTTAAAAATCTAAGATATTCACCGAAATCTGAATATCCCGACGATAACAGAAGAAATTAAGAAGATGCCCAAAAATATGAAAAAAACTTCATCTTCATCAGTGTAGATTCTCTTCAACTTCTAGATAACCAGTAGGAGGTTAGAAGATTGCAGAGAACCAAACCATTTTAGTGTAGTGTTCCGTTGTGGTAGTTTTAGTTGTCAATGTCCAGACAAGAACCAAAGAGTTTAGTTATATGAGTATTTAAGGTAAGATAATGCAAGACACTTTAATGGTTGATCTAACAAGACCAGTTTTAATAATAATAATAATAATAATAATTTTTAACCACAACTGTTCTGAAACAGTTTAGTAATGTTTAACTTGCAACGAAACATATGTTTATTTATTATTAAGAAACAAAATCCTTTGCAAACCTTCCAGTTTTTATCCAAAAATGTAATATTATTTTCACTCTATTAAAATAATTAATCATTTAGAAAGGTTTATTGACTTTATTTATAAAGATATTACATAACATGGTAAACTATGACAATTATTTCGAATTATTTTACAAAACTATGGTTTCATTAAAACGTTTTTTCTGTGAAGAGCTTTTTATTAATTTACTAGTAATATTTTGAGCATAGCGAAATTTGTGAACTTAATTTAAGCATGAAATAACCGTAAAGCTTAAACTGTCTTTTCAATGTTCCAATTATAAAGATTCGAACGATTTCACAACTAATAAGACAAATATTTTAGACAAATCCATTTTCCTTATTTGTTACAGTAAGCTGTCTACGTTTCGACTACACCAGAAACAGTGAAAGTTCTTCTCGAGGCTAAAAAAAAATACAATACCATCACAATATTAAGAGCACAGTGGTACAATATATTACAGTGAAAATATTAGAAAGAACGCCAATACCACAAAAATAATCAAAAATAACAAATAAAACAAGTTACTTAAGAGTAAACCCTTATGTACATTTCGATAACCATATCATCATCATCAGAGGGTCTTACAATCTAGCAAACAAGAAGTTACAAACTAGAGTGTTCCGCTTGTTATAAACATCACTATAGTTTGTAACTTCTTGTTTGCTAGGTTTTAATTTTGTAATAAGACCCTTTGATGATGATGATGACATGGTTATCGAAATGTACATAAGTGTTTAATCTTAAGTAACTTGTTTATTTGTTATTTTTTATTATATTTGTCGTATTGGGGTTCTTTTCAATATTTTCATTGCAATACAATTCCATCAGTTTAGAAAAGGTAATACATCACAATAAATTTCAAGTAACCAAAATACGAGTGTAAACCATTCATATACTAACTGAATAAACGTTTTAATAGGAAAAAGATTGTCTATTAATAAAGTTACATATTGGGACTGCCTTACAGAAGTGAAGAATCTACTCAGAATGAATGATTGTGATTCATTTGAAGAATGTACATAATAGAGGCTTTTACAGAATCTGTTAATTTAATTAATAGAATGTAGTATGTATGTATTATACATACACTTTATGTTTACTGAATAAAATTTTGAATCAACGAATTTAATTGAAATAGTTTTTTAAGGGTCAAACACGCTTAAAATCTTTTCATTTAAAACATTGGAATACAAATATACTCGTATAACTCCAGTTAATTATAATATTATATGTATATAATATTATAATTAATAATTAAACCATATTTATGATTATATATAAGTAGTTAGATTAATAAATATTTAGCTCTTGAAAATGATTTTCGAATAGAAAGTATTTTTAAAAGTATGAATTGGTCTGTGATCTATTATTAACCTTAAACACATTGAATAGTTATTAACGGACATTAAATAAAGTTAAATATATAACTCGTTTTTTTTATTGAGATAATTATAGTAAATAATTATTATTACTTATTAATAATACTTACAATATTTATCAAGCAGTAAAAAATATTTAATAATAACATTTCAAACTTCATATAGTAAAGTAAATAAAGTAACATGACCTACTTGCTATTACAGCTATTCAATAGCTGTCGTATGAAACTATATGTTATCCCCTGATTTAAAAGAGTGTCAGTGACATGACGTTACTATCATGCTATACATGCAATCATACCCAGGCAAAATAAGTATGTGCTTCAAACGCTTTTTCCTGTTCTAGTAAATACGTGCTTTATATATTGGATGTTTGTATGTATATAAAAGTATCACTAGAATGATGTTATAGTATTATTTTAGCCTTGAGATGGACCATGGCTATTGCTGGTGTAGTCGAAACATAGGCACTAACTAGAATAGTATTGCAAAACGTATTTGTCACATTAGCCCTTAAATTCGTTTAAATTATCAAAACATTTTTATAACTAAAATAACCCATCAGTTACTTAAATAACATACCAGTCTTGAACGCTGTTGAATGATTCTTCATTGGTAATGTCATACATTAGTATGAAACCCATAGCACCACGGTAGTAAGCTGTAGTGATTGTACGATATCTCTCTTGCCCTGCAGTGTCCTGCAGAATACAACATTTAATCAAATATCTCTTTCTTTGTAACAGTTCTTTAAATAGTTCGTTAGAGAGTTTGCTTATTTCTAATGACTAAAATATAGTATCTACTTAATGACGTATAATTATTTTTTTGTAATTTAAAAAAATTATTTATTTTTGTATATATAATATTCACATTAAGATATTTAGATATATTTTATAATATTTGGAATTTGTATAGGTACTATAGTTTAAAAATAATGTTTTATTGCCAATGTTTATTTGAAACTAGACAATTTTCTAAGGCTGAACCCGACTGTTCACATTATCGTCTCTATACCAGGGTATATGCTATTATATTATATCATTATAATAAAATAATTTATAATTTAAGGTATAGAGAAGTGATATATATATATATATGTGTGTGTATGTGTATATGTGTGTGTGTGTGTGTGTGTGTGTGTGTGTGTGTGTGTGTGTGTGTGTGTGTGTGTGTGTGTGTGTATGTATGTGTGTGTGTGTGTGTGTGTGTGTGTGTGTGTGTGTGTATGTGTGTGTGTGTGTGTGTGTGTGTGTGTGTGTGTGTGTGTGTGTGTGTGTGTGAGTTTGTATATATATATATATATATATATATCACAACACACCCACACACAAGATGAACAACCTAGCGATTGTAAGTTTTAATAATAATATTTTACTATACGTTATCGGCAAAGCTTGTTTTAAATTATTTCATTCATAAATGTGAGATTGTTATAGATTTTGTTTGGCACTTTTATAGATTGGATGTATGTATTAGAAATAACTTATTGTAAGAATTAAAATTAATAAAATATTACAAATTTATAAATATATAAACTTTTTTAATAATTGTTTAAACTGTTTTTTTAACACATCCTAAAGTAATTTTATTCAATGATGAATTTAGTTTTCTAAAACATAATTATTCATGCAGCTTTCTTTTAAAAGTTGTTTTTTTTTTCAATTTAATAAATACTGTTTTAATTTATCGACAATATATTTATTATTATGAATGAAACTTTTTAAATTATTCAGCATTTTTGTATTTGTTTCATGGATACTTAAAATAACAAGATCATTATAAATAAAGTTTAATGTTTTTTTTTAATACATACAACGTTGTAAAGTGTGTTTTTAAAATATTTGAAACATCTGTAGTGAACGAGCACACATGATGTTATATATTTTTGGGATTTATAGCTTTTAATACTCTAATTTTAAACATCTGTTTTAAATAATATTTATCAAATCTCCCAAGAAGCGAAGAACATCTGCCGGAGACAATGTCAAATCATAAGCTGCCCGTTGGACATGTGCAAACAGTTGCAGGAGTCACGTAAATGTGGCTAGGCCTGTCAATTGCCCTTTCTAACTTTCCCATTGCTCGAGGTACGGTCTAAACCATTACAAACAACTAACTTCGTCTAATGGAACTTTATATTTACCCCCAACAACCCTCACTTTCAAATAATGTGATTCTCGAAGTTGTATAGTGCTGAAATGAAATGTCTACTCAAATGTAAAAGTTTTAAAGGGTGAATATTTACATTGATTTTCACTGTTCTAGACAAATTATACTTTTGAAAAAACACTTCCGACTAATTTACAACTCATGCCACTTAATGTTATGGTGTGTTTCACAAACTTAGTCTGAACAAAGCAAAATATAATTTATTCCAACTAATAATAGTACTTTATATATTTTTTTTACTTATAAATACAAATGAAATACATGAAAATTATATGGGTGCTAATTACAGTAGAATTCAAAGTGTGTGTAAAATAATTATATTTATTGATAAATGATTATTATACATATATATATATATATATATATATATATATATATATATATATATATATATATATATATATATGTAATGAAATATAAGAGAAATAAAGTTACTAATACATAAAAAATTATTTCAACTATTTAGTATAATTTGTAAAAGTAATTTACATTTAATTTGGAAAAGAATCTTTAGAGGTTCATAGTTTTTAAAAATATATTTTAAGATTCAATCTATTTTTAACAAACAGGTTAGAAGTCTATCGAATAATTAAAGACATTTTGGTCTTACTATTTAACGTCAAAGAAAAGATGATTTTATTCGATTTACATCATTCTTCGTTTAAAATAGCCTGGAAATGTTTCGAGAGGAAGAAGAATAAGTAACCTTTTAAAGTCTTTTTGAAACTATATTCACTTTAAAAATTATTTACTTTCATATATATCATTACAGGTATTATTATTAAATAAATGCATTTGTTCTGTAACAAATTATAAACACATTTTAAACTCATTTCCAATGACTTTAACGCATTAAAGCACTTCATGTAAATTTTCTTGTTTAGTTTTATATGAAGCAATGTAAGACTCATAAAATATTTACACAGACATTAACGGAGTAAAAAGATGTACAAGGAGAAAAAACAGTTTAACTTTTAAAGAAACACTAATTGATTATTCCGTAACAAAGATGTATTGCTGACTTGCGCTATTGAATAGTCTCTATTCAATCTATAAAACATCTGTTTCTTAAACACATTTTGGTTGCTCCACCGCCCATGGAGAGGAAGCAAAGTTTGTCTTTTGGGGGACAAGAGTCTACCACATTCATGGAGGTTCTTGAGGGTTGAATGATGTCAATACAATAAAAGTTTGAGGGTTTCCTTTCCGCAAAAATATTTTGCATTAAGTAATTTGAAAACTCATTTTACGCTACCTAGTATTAAAACATCTCAGCAAAGTTAAATAATTGATATGTCAAATTAAAAATATTAATCAATAACACTTTAATGTTATGTTGAAAAGAGAGTACAAGTATTATAAGACAAATTAATTCTGTTTCGCCAGTATGTTTATACATTTTGCTTGGATATTAACTCGGTCTTCTCAGTTTGGAATTTCGGAACGACCTTCAACACAATGAAGGTTGATTGCACAACGTCTAGATTTATGTCTCCAATTTGTGAAAGGTAATGTAATCATATATTGTGACGCTGAATTGACGACACGCCTTGAAATCAAGCATCTTCTATTTAAAAAAATATTCTTTGAAATGTAAACATTTAAAAATCCTTATTACATACAATACGGAATTGCAGACTGTGTTTATGGACTTTAAAGTCGTTTACGGTGGTATTTTAGTCAATAATCTATGGACAGGAATAAAAAAATGTGATATGTAACAATTACATAAATGCTAATGAAAAAAAGGTGTTTAATAAAAGTAGGCCAAATCTACTCATCGTCCTTTGAATAAAGTTGCTCTATATCGTAAACTTTAATAAAAATTTACGTATACGAAGCCCTAAAGAATTTGAACAAGAAATATAGAATGATGGGGTAAAAGTTGACGAAACATATATTCATAGCTTTCTTTTTGCAGATGATTGAATATGTTTAGCAGAGGACAAACAAATTTTCACCTATATGATGAAGAAGCTAGGAGAATAATTTAGAAAAATTCACTAAGATAAGACGCAATTTACTGTTATTAGAAATACCGCAGAAGATCTAGAAATTTTAAGTCTCCATAAAGCAAACAAAAGACTACACATAATTGGAGTAACTTTAACAGATGTCAAATGAGAGGAAACAGACATAATAAATAAAATTTTAAAAAGTGAAAACAAATACGCGACAGTTAAATACAGTTATGTGGAATGATGACATTACAAACAAAACAAAGCACCAAATCTTTAAAACCATGGTAGAGAGTTACTCACAGTGCAGTTCAGAGATATTGGTGCTAAATTTTAAAAAATGTAAAAGTGAATAAATGCTATGGGAATTTTGTTTTGGGGAAGAAACCGCATTCTAACGTTAAGAGACAAAGTGAATTGCGAAAACATAAGGAAATAAATAAATGTAAAAACGACACTAAATGAATAAATAGAAATACGAAAACTACTGAGCGAAGGATGAGTGATAGGAACAGCTCGATGAGCTTAAAAATGGAAACCAAATAGAAGAAAGAGAGGAGCCCTAAATTATAACTAAACAAACAAATACAAATGACGTAAAAAGAGAAATCTCAATGAGGAAGATGTGCAGGACAGTAAAATTGGTGGAAATGATGTGATAAATAGCAAGCATTTGTTATGCAATGCAACAAATAAACGAGTAAAGACATTCATTTAATGTATGAAATAGTCCTTCAGGATTCACAACTGTAATTGTAACTAATGTAATTCGAGTATAAAAGTAATTACTCAATGTGACAGTAAGTTGCGTATTAAAACTAAAATGAATGCGACGTAAATTTTAAACGCAATTTTATGATATTATGATTGCTTGAAAATCGATTCTAGGCGGTAGTTTATAGCATATGGGAGATTTAATAATGCCAATATTATAAGTGTCTATTATTTCTAAATTAAATTCTGCTAAGAGAATTTTCTTAAAAGTGTAAAGTAAATTTTGCTTGAAGTTATTAACTAGCACAATAAATGTCTCCTGTTAACAAATAGCGCGATCGTTTATCATTGATTTCAGAACGAAGCAAAGCATATCTACACGAAAATCCAAAACGAAAAAAATGTTAATAGAAATACATTAGACAATGTTTATCCCAGAGGTATAATAAAAATGTAAAATTCATATTGACAAACACAATATACTCTTCACTTCTAGGCTATGGCAGATGACATAGGCCTATTCTTTACATATACTTTTTTATTCATTTTCAATTAAATAAAGGTAAATAGATGAACATAATACGTTTATTATATTCAATCATGAAGCAAACATAAATTTACCGCCGAACAAGTAAAGGAAAAACATAGACATGATCCGCTATATAAGGCAGTTGGGAACACCATGTAACCGGCAACACTTTATTAGTTTCAATGCTGTTTTTAAGAGTATTTTTGGCAATGTTGGTATTATCACCAAGCGAAAAGCTTTAAACTGTGAATAATTGTAATTTTGTTGTATATCTCAACTTAGTATTAAAATTTTTAAATAATATACCTAGTTACTTATATTGTGTTAAATATTTAAAGAAGGAAGAAATATTTTCATTTAAAGTGGAAACTGTTACAAAAGAAATTAAAACCAAAATTGCACCTGCAGTGTGGCATATTGTATTACTGATGGAGAAAGACTGTAAACATATTTAAATACACACAGAGCAACTTCTGATCGCAAACAATTTTTTATCGTTCTTATTACATAAATTAAACTTTCTATCAATAATTAAATTGAGATATTTTTTGTTAAAAAATTAATAATCAACAAGAACAAAGAATTAATATTTTTAAAAGTAGAAATTATATTGTTTATATTATTCCTAATTATTTCTTTATAAAATATTGTTTAATTCAATTACTTTAGAACTCAAAATGTTTAATTCTTAAAATCAATATTTAAAACTGCGATTTATACTCATCGTGTACAAAAGCAATTTTAGTTCTCCAACTCTAACAACCGCGCCAGCACAACTTTGAATACAAAACCCATTTCCCTATTTTAAATTAGAATTCTTGTTGAACACTACTGTTTATTGTAATTACTAAATTATAGACTATATTGTAGTGAGGACTTACCCATATTTGTAGCTTTACCCGTTTGTCGTGTCGGAACACTGTTTTAACCTTAAAGTCAATCCCAACCGTAGAAACAAAAGCCGACGTGAACGAGTCATCAGCGTACCTAAAGAGAAACGACGTCTTGCCTACGCTGCTGTTGCCAATGATGAGCAGTTTGAACATATAGTCAAAGTTTTGGTCTGCCGCGTCTTTCGACCACTTGGGTTCCTGTCCCCCTGCCATCTGAAATCAAACTTTCATTTTATCTACAGTTGTAAATAGTTTAAAAAATATAACAACCCTTTGTAAAAATAAGTCATCTTTGCCTTACATTTTGTGTTTGTTATGATAAAATATGTTTATGATGTATTAGTTATTGTAATGCAAGTGTGGACGACACTGCTAGTAACACGAAGAAATTGAGTTCTCAAGTGATTCAAAAAAAAGCAAATGAAGACTGATGATTAAAACGTAACACTACAAAAAAATAACTCTATGTTTATTAACAAAACTGAACAAGACATTTAGTTTTAGGTGATCAAACAATTGAACGCATAGAATTCAAAATATATTTTGGAACAACAATAAAACCAAAAAAGATAAATAAGAATAAGAAGAAAACACAACCATCGATCTACATATTTTACAGTTTAACCCTACCCCTCAAAATCAGACTCCTAAAATCTTTCTGGTTCTATTAAATGGAATTAAAACATAAACAGTGTACAATGAAACATTTTGCGCTCTTTGAGACTTAGCTTAAAGGAGTATCCTCGGAATATATCCGACCAAGTGACCAACAACTAAGAAATCCCTTAGTCGGGTAAGGGTAGGGGGAGATGACAATCAAGAGCTGCAATACCTAGGTAATTTTTTGAAGCATATTAAAAAATTTAGGAT
The DNA here is from genome assembly GCA_036971475.1 of Prosapia bicincta. Lineage (NCBI taxonomy): Eukaryota > Metazoa > Arthropoda > Insecta > Hemiptera > Cercopidae > Prosapia > Prosapia bicincta. The sequence continues at coordinate 24,369,078 of JBAIZL010000008.1, read as the reverse complement.
GATTCAAGGAAACATTGGACGGAGGAAACATGACTCTGACTACATTACCTTCATTAGGCACCGAGTAGCCCAAACAAGGCACCCGAACGTTTCATAAATAGTCTTTAAGAACATAAAATTTCGCTAAGCCAAAAGATTAGACCTCATTTATTTTTCAGCTTTTCAGTTTCTATACACTATATTCTAAGCCTAGAATACCACTTCCCACAAATTATTATGATATTTAATTCTTTAGGCACCAATTAAGATTTATGTTTCTAAGTCAATCCTGCCATTCGTTATGCACCGCGTTCCTGTTTTTAAGGATAAAATTATTACATCCAAATGAAAAAAAAAACTTTGAACATCTAATTTATTTACAGTTATTTAGAAAAACAATACATTGATTCTGTTCAAGTGTAACATTTAGTTCAGGTGTAACAGTTTCTTTACTATTATTTGTTACTTTCTACCCTTTTAATGAGTCCTGAAATTTCTTTAATTAGGCTTTCCAAGTAAATATTTTTAAGGACCGTATATTACTTCTTGTAAATCTTTGTAAGTACCTGGTATACAATATTTTAGATTTTACTACAAAATTTTTAAATAGAAATGCATTTAGACGCTATTCACATATTTGCAATGTAGAAACAAATTAGATAAGCATCATTATTTTTAAGGCTAGATTTACCTTTATATATATGTATACGCCTTTAAATTGAGCGATAACATATAATTTCATAAAACAGCTGTTGTGTTACTTGTAGGTTATGTTTCCTTCCGTATTGTAGATTATTAAATTAAAACGTTAACTCAATAGTAAATATATTAATCCCTTAGACAATAGTTTAGTGTCTGTAGACACACAAAAACACAAAGTACAAACATATTAAACGAACAAACACAATACAAATCACACATACTCTTTGATACTATCGAAAACCTACGTTTAAAACCGTCACTGCTTGACCCGACATCTCCAAGCAGTAGACACTAATGAAGATCAGCACATAGCGATGGAAAACTTTCTGTCTCAGTAAGTTTCATCAAATTTACTAAATTTAAAGTTCGGATAGTCATAAGCTGTTGTCTAAGTGATTAATAAGAATCACTGAACATAATGGACTACAAAATGCAAGAGTATTAACAACAATATATGTTAATAAAAACAATAATTTACATTAAAAACTCTGAATACATTGAATTCATTATACGGAATGATTTATTTTTATTTATACAAAGTAAAAGCCTCTTTAGGCGTGTCTGACACTTTTTTAAAACGAAGCTCTATTCAATTAAATTAATATTTTTGTCAATAATTTCAAAACATTGTAAAAATTATTAATTAGACCTTTCGTTAGAAGTGGGTTTACTCGAAAGAATAAAAATAGAAGAGGCATTTTACACCGGATAAACATGAGTTATGTATGCAGAATGAATTTTTTAAAACGATAGCGTGACGTTTTGTTACAAATTAGAGTTTGATACTTGCGTGCTTTTACTCGGAGAAATGCAGAGAATTTCTTCCTTATTAAGGGCGAACCCAGTTCCTTGTGTATATTTAAGGGTCGTTTAATCTTTGTAGGAGAGAAAATCGTTTCCCCCATTGTAGAATGTTGACAGATTGAGGTTATATTGTACAAGTACATTTAAATTAATTAAATTCAACCCCTAAGCTGTTTAAAGACAAGTTTTAAACAAAGTTTGTTTTAAAGACGCCCTCATCGTTTTAAGTTATGAACTACGGCGCTTTCCAGAACTACTTCTACAACGACGCTTAAAGCTATAGTTAGAAATGAACCAACATTCCTTTGGTGCTAAGAAAAATATTGAAAACTTGACCTCCACCATTGATTCGTAGTCCTAATTTCTAGAGTATCTGGATTACTCTTTGCATTTCAGATTTATTTTTAGTTCCATGAATCGTAGACATAAATGTACTGTAAATAGATCTGATTTATTATTTAGAATTTCTCTAATATCCAAGAGAAGATTTGTCAGGTCTTATATCATCCTTCAGCTTATTCACACATATGCATGTTTTACTTTATATTCCTGTCTACTTTACTTTAATACATACATTTGCAGATTAACACATTAATTAACTTCACATACTTTTTTACAATATTTGAATTCAAGCTCCTAAAATTACACTCACTCATCTTCACTTCTATTAGGAATATTTGTATATATTCGAGTACATTTTTCTGCCTTTTCTGACATTACAATATTTTCTTTTGTTTATCCGTTTCGGAATCTCTCCATTTTTAAAACTTAAATAGTAGTAAGCAAGTACTAAAAAAACACATTGGCGCTGAGGATCAAACCAAGCACCTTAAGGTTAATATTCAAAAGCTTTGTCCACTAACCCACGCAACCACTACGTCAGCTAGTAACTCATAATAATACATTGGCAAAATGTTCTAAAACTTAAAATCATTACAGAAAAAAATTGCCTATTGTTGTATTTCCGTAAAAAGCTACTAATTTTAGATGTTGCAATTAGAACTTTTTGTTACGTAACACACCTGCCACGCAATTAAAACTTTTGCCATTTACAATTGAACTTGTTCACAAAAACACATTTCAAAGCTCTTTTTGTAAATACAAGACCAATCACGACAAAATATTGTTGTATGAAATAACAATGGCAATTGTTGGTTTTAAAGTGAAAACAATAGGAAAACCTTTACTATCACCGAATGCATATTTCATGTAAACCTTTTTAAAGGCGCTTAATCAATTTTTCCAAATTATTTTTTGTACGAATATTTGATAGAGCTCGACTTAGATTACATAAAAAATCAGTCAATCAACGACACTTGCTACTCCTAACGAGTTAACTGTACGAAATGTGTTTTATAGGGGAGTAAAAAATAATTCCACAAATCGACCAAACGTACAATTGTTTTAAAATAATTCTTATAAACTTTTTTCAAAAAATTTCGAACATGCCTAAATACGTAAAGATGTTTGTAGCGCCTTTTATAAATAAATTAATTAATTAACCTTTAAAGGTAAAATTTAATTATCACAGAAGCAGTATAATTATTACAAATAACACGTAACACAATTATAAGCAATAAATATAATAATACAATTGATACGAGTAATTATGGCAGCAATAAAACGTTTTAATAAAACAATAATTAATTTTAAAGTTAGATAGACCTATAGTACTGCATATTACACCCTTAAATACATTTTTATCGCTAAATTGTCATAATCATGGGGTATATTACAAATCGAACTTCAGTTTTTTATGAATATTTATTTCATGGTGGTTATACCCTCCGATAATGGTGACTTAGCTATGGTATTATCATTTGATTAATATTTTTATTGTTGTATTGAGTTAATTGTTAATTGTATTAATATTAAGTCTTTAAGTTTAAAAAATATTATAAAAATTAGTTTTTGAGAGAAGATTGTAAGTATAAAACATTGTAGTTATTTTCCCCTTCAAACTAAATTGATATTTGTGCAGTTTAAAATTTTGGTAATAGTTACTTCTTATCCTATTTCAGGAAATATTTGTCACAGACTAAATAACACTTTTCCTTGTGCGTTGCTGAATACATATCCAGAATTCCTGTGTAAGAGAGTGGAGCAGAACTGAACGAAAGAAAAAGCTATTTAGAAATGAGTAGCTGCAAAAGCTGTACTGGAGTAATAAATATTTTTAGAAAACCAAACTGGTCTCTACAACCCCCTTCTCCTTTCTGTCATTTCCTACAAATCCATAACAATATATTTTGGTTTTACAGGACATATAATGTGCGAAAATTGTGTCATCAAGGAGGTGGAAAATTTTTGTACAGATGTTGCAGGACTTGCTATACATAATATAGACTGGCGGTATATTTATACCTTTTAGAGGTACTCCTTAGTCGTCGCCGCACTGGAAGATCCCTGACCCGAGGCAGGCCAAAACCATAAGGTCATTCCCAAAAACATTCTAACACAAAACGTCATATTTACAGAAAATTACGATGCAGAAACGACATCTCTAAATACTTATATTACTTGCTAAAATATAACTACTAAACTACCATATAGTTAGATTATGTATGTTGGTCAGGAATACATTTACAGCGCATGTGCAGAACTGAAGACCGAGCGCAACACATTTCTACAGCAGGGCTCTTCTCGTGTTCGGCAACTTCCAACTCAGAAGAAGTAGCCACATGCAGGGCGGGTTGTTCACGTGATGGACTGTGCCTGAAACTTGGCAGATTCACATTCACCAATCGGTTACTTCTCAATGTTGTCACTGTTGTGTATAATGAAGCCCTTGTGAACCAACACGGCGCTATGTCTGTGTAGAATTAACTGTGGCTTTTACTCTGAACTTTCACCGAATGGTGTAGGTTAGACGAGACTAGAGTTTGGGAGTAAAGGTAACTAAATGAGGCCGAATTCCTACAAGAACCGTAATTTTAAGAAGAACAGTTTTGGGTATTACTCGTGCATGATTGACGGCGTGAGCTCTTCTTCTGCCAAAGGACATTGGTTTTTATGACCTTTCCAAACTTCAGTCGGAAAGAACTCTAGACAGAGGTTTGCTAAAGTTGATGTTAATATTATTAGGTATAATAAATTGTAAAGCTTTATTGTATTGTTCATACACGCGCGCTGAAATGTTTTTAGCGTACATACATGTTAAACTGACTTGTTCTATAACCAGTCCAAAATAATTAACCCTTCACATTTCCTGCCCCATGTATAGGAGTTGTAGCGTATTCCTTGTGTACAAAAATGTTTCTTTTTGTGTTGGTATTGATTTAAATTGGGCTAATTTAGATTTTTGATTAAAGTGACAGGAAATGAAACAATCACATTGGCAGTAAAACTCAAATAGATTCAACAACTGTAACGGAATTGCAGATTGGATTTTTTATTGACTCTCAGTTTAGTTACAAAGTAAACACTCGAATGCACGCTCAGTAATAGGATTGCAAGTTGCTAATAAGTGTGGTACTTATTCACTACTGTGAGTTGCTTATGATTCTGAAATAGTTTAATAAACACAGGCTACTAGCTCAAGAAGTTAATTACGTGCAAATAACTAGTTTTCCTACTGTTTTTTTTTCTACTTAAATTATAAAGCTAGTTATTTGTTTGGCAAATAGTTTACAGTTAGCTTACCACCTTCGTTTTTTTTCTTTATACATATGTTATCTTATGTTAGCCTTTTAATAGTTATAAATACATTGTAAACTAGGAAACATATTTTTCATAAATCTATAGCCATGATTAGTGTTCATACGTTTTGTTAAATATTGAAACATAAACTCAATTGAGAAACATAGGCTACTTATGTATCAATAAATTGTTGAAACATTTAGCCCTATGTTACACCAAATTGCCATAAAGTTGTTGATAATATATAGTTATAAATTATCGGGTTTGGACAGATTTTGTTTTTTAAAATATTAGGAATTATCTTGGGCAACAATAATACGACGATTTTCGGCAAACAGACGTCACCGATTTTACTCACAAAAAATATAGCTTTATACAAAGAATGTTTCATTGGTAATGTAATAATATAATAATAACAACTTGAAGCAACTGTGGCGTAAATGTTTATATTAATTAAAAAAACCTCTCACCACAAATTCAACAAATTTTATTTGACCTTATGTACATTTTAATTACAAAGTAATCATCTTCAGAGGTATTTCTACAAATACCAGGTTATTTGTGGTGAGAGGTTGTTTTATTTAACAACGTAATAATGTTATTTAATCACTTGAAACTGACTGGCCGAAATGTAAAATTTTTATAACCTTACTTCAGAGACATATTTCTATATTGAACAATTGCCGCACAGTATAATCTAACATTATTATATAGGTATATTAAAATTATATACAAACTAATTTTAAAAAAAATTAGCAACACGAGGTATCCTATGTAAAGAATAGTGAATTTTGGTATAGGCTAAGTTTCGCTTCACTACAAGGCGAGAATTTTCGCCGCATATTACTAGTTATTTTTTTTATAAAAATCAAATTTATCCTAACCGATTATTTTACACCCATACTTTAATGTAGGTAAATTGTATTGTGATTCTTAAAATAGCTCTATAGTAATGTGATATAACATTGTGTGGTAATTATTCATCAATTTATTCACATAGAAGTCATCTATGTTTGTCCAGTGAGGTTATGTTTATGTTGCAATATCTAAAGAAACCTTTAAGAACGTTTTATAGTTAACGAGGTTTTAATTTTTTTTTTTCTTTATTTAGAACGTAATATAAGTGAATATCAACAAAAGCTAGGGTGGAGGGCTAACGGTAAACAATTACAGTTTGTTTAAACATGGTTAGTATTTTATTTAGGTTATCCGTTTTTTTACGTGTAATGAAGCCCATTTTTTTATTCTGTGGTTGGAAAGGGGTTGCAAAAGACGCTGTTCAGAAATGAAGGAAATAAATTATTGAGGAGGGTCCCTGGCTTAATTTACTTGGCCAAGAGGAACAGCGATTCCACTGATTGCACCGCTGTTACTGAGAGAGCTTAAATAATAATCATAAAAAACAATTACAGCCCTTTATTTTATTAAATATGCTCTTATTTAATTTTCTTTTGTTTTGTTGAAACAAGTAGTTTCATTTTAGAAATAGATTTTAGTGTGTACGTTCATATGTGTGTTTGTGTTAGAGTAAATGGATAAGCTGGTGATTATTTTTAAGAATCTCTTGATTTTACACAATCATTTGTAAACTAGGTAAATATTGACAGGTTAGTTTGTAAAATCGTCAGCTCGTAATAGCAACTTGAAATAAAATTTTATAACGTTTTCAAAAATCGTTCAGTATACAACATACCGACAGAGTATCCGGTCAAGGTTGATTTGGGAATAAGAAACAAATAAAGTTTGCTAACATGTGCATTCTATAAATATTGATTGCTTACTACAGTCTATAATGAGGAAGAAATCAGAACGTCATGCAGGAGTAGAGTAAGGTATTTATGCATCAGTTGATATATCATTATTGTCAACGTACAGGCGCAATGGAGTTAAGAATTTATGAAGTAGGAATGAAGTCAACTCTATTTAGTTGTAGTTTTGATTATGTTATGGTCTCACTGATAATGATGACGGAAGTTATTAAAAAGCGAATTAGAAATAGAGTTTGTTATTGAGAGTGTATGTATAGCTATTACAGTCAACCTGGTGTTATTAAATTCAAATATTTTAATACGAAAACGGAAAGGATCCAACATTTGTAGTCTCTCATTTCCAAACAAGGCTGATAAACATTTTCTGTAAATATCAAAGCACAAAACGGCAGTCGTTAAAAGTTAAATTGCTTTTATAACAAAAAGCATTAAAACAAGTTTAAACTCTAAAGTCTTGAAAATCTTATCTTTAATCGATCCAAATATATGTTTTTGAAATTACTTTAAAAACTTACTTTCTGGATAATTTCTGAAAATCAAGATGGCGTCACATTTTACTCACATCCCTACATTTATGTACTGTCGGATTCTACTCACATCGCTACATTTATGTACTGTCGGATTTTACTCACATCGCTACATTTATGTACTGTCGCATTTTATCAATATTGCTATCCACCTGCGATGGTACAAGTAGTTTAATAATTTATTTTTAATCGTCGTTACATCATGAGTAGTTTTAATTATGATAAATAGTTCAGAAACATTAGCAATAACATTTCCTTTGAATACAGTATTGCCTTTCAAAACATTTGATATTTATTGAAGTTACTTGTAATTAGTGATAGAGTATAAGGTAATATATATTGTAAACGTTGGATGAATTTCTTTTTCTTGTTTTATATATATACACTGTAACACTCTTAAAAATAAGGTGTTACATATAAATTCATTTATATATTTAATTTTTATTTAATAATTATATCGTCCCAATATAAAAGAAAATTTTTGTTCTCTTGGTGCACATTGTGAATCTAGCGTAGGTAGTAAGCGCTCCTAGCGGGCGAAATTGAAAAATATCGTACGAGTTAGTAACTTAAGATAATTAAGCACATCACGCCATGTGACGTAAGCATGAGGCGATACCTGTGAACCAATCAGAATTTCATATATATAAATAAGTGTGGGAGTTTGTTTGAAAACTTCAGTTAGCGCGTCCTTGCAACGAATCCACTTCTCCAAAAGCCTTTGAACGAGACGGACGCGATGACATTTTCGGACATAAATTAGAAATTAGTAAGCTTCCAGTATTCCAAATTTAAGATGTCAAGGTCGGTACCAAATTTTATAAACGCAAATAAAGAAGAAGTTAGAAACGATTATTTATGTGTTTCAAATAAGTAAAATTTTATATCATTTTTGTTTAAGAGCGCCGATTGCAAGAGCGATATGCAGTGATTAGTGTACAAAAGCCATATGCAGTGTTTAATGGTATATGTTAAAGTGTTTTACAAGTAATGTGCACAACCAGGTACGTTTTAGATAATGATAAAGAAAATGTATTTTAATGTTAACTAAGTTGAATTTTAATTGATGAACGGTTAACACATGAACGGTAGAAATCGCCTTTGAATATTCATTTCTAAAATTAAATCGGTAAACTTAAGTTACTACCTTCTCGATATATGTAAATTTGAAAAGTTAACAAGTAATTAAAATATATGTACGGAATAGTTAGCAGTAATTAAAAGTTAATTACTCAACACATTGGTGTCATTTCTTCTTTGTAATTTGTCATTAATTAATAAATTGTTTAACTTTGTATTTTAAAACTTTCAATTCTTATTTCACAAGTAACCTAGTTCTAGCTTCAAGATATGAGCAACGTCCAAGACAGACAGTAATCTGCCTGAGCTGTGGCGTAGAACTAGTGCCCTGGTAAGTAAAAATTAATTATTTTGGTAATAAGTTGAATCAATATTCAAATAAAGTAATACTAACCCGAGGTAAAAAGGGACAGAACGTTACAACACAATTAAATGACATTTTCATAAACAAGAATTTGTATTTTATTTTCCTTCATACTTTGAAGCTTTTCGCCGATTGGCATTATCAAAATTTTCCAAAGTACCTTATAGTTCTATGACTACATCTGGACTGCTGATGTAGTCATAGTACTATAAGGTACTTTGGAAAATTTTGATAATTTCGATACTGCCAATCAGCGAAAAGCCAATGTATGAAGAAAAATAAAATAAAAATTCTGGTTTATGAAAATGTCATATAAATAAATAAATATATATATATATATATATATATATATATATATATATATATATATATATATATGTTAAAAGGAATAAATATTGATTTATTTGAAAACATATAAACTTATCTTCTAAATGATTTTATGTATTATGTAGACGTTCATATGCGTTCTCTAGCATTATAATTCTAAACATTGTTTAAAGTTCTAAGTATTTTCTCGTTAAAGGAAGTACCAGTAGCACCTATAACAGAAAATATCACTTGTAAAAGGCATTATAATTATTAAATAATAAGAGCTATTATAATAATGTTAGGGCATTCAATGCACCTATTATATGCACAGGATGTCCTAAATTAAAAAAGACGTAACTATTGAAACCTAAACAATATAGTAAAACGGCATTATAACGGCCCCTATTAAACCTTATAACGGACGGTTATGAAAATAGATCGCACTGTCCGCCAGCCACCATAAACAGGGGACGTATATGTTTATACCACCATTATAAGCCGCGCCAGCATGAGCTTTAGCTCTCTCTCATCGAGGCTGTCAACCACAGTTTACGTTACAATGCTTCGCAGTATATTTACATACGCGTCTTCCGCATGGGGTCATGTTAGCACTACACGCACACGCAGACTACAAACGTTTTTAGAATAATCACTAATGCAACTTGAAGCACTTAATTAAAAAGTTCTATATACTGTCTTGGAAGTCCCTTTCGTAAAACAACATCTACTATACTTAACCAAAAGCTTTTACAAACAAGACTTACTCTTCAACACAGATTTCCTCAGGGTAGATATGACGTTACTCGCGATAAGCACAGGCAACCGTTGCCTTTACTGTCTCTATCTTTAAAATGTTAATATTTAAATATCTAAATAGAACTTACTAATCCTTATATCCTGTGTCTGTTACAGGTTACGCAGACATACATCCCGAGAGATGCATTTAGCCTCAACGGAATTACCAATTTGGTTTTGCTTGCCCATTTCTGTTGGATCCAGAGAGAGTCCATGTCACTCTTACGATAGCTTCCCTAACTAGTCATTTGTATGGTTCCTTCTTACTGCTTAGGATAGAGATTTCCTAATGCCCAGGTTCCTGCATTATCTACCGTGGGGGTTTTCCTGGCAGGATTCTTTTTTTGCCAATTTTTTTTCATTCCGCTCTTGCGCATATGCTGGATGAGATTCTAGCGAAACGTCAAACTTGCGATTCTATGCACTGCAGAATGAACGGATGTACTCCAGATCAATATATTAGGCTCAATATATTAAGGTTGTTTGATTTTATCTCTTCATGTAAAGGGAATTAACACTATACAAATATTTACTTGTCTAATATAAATTGCTAGTGATTTATTTACAAATAAAGTCTAGAAATTTTGTATGTCGTACAGAATTGTCTACTTTAAAAGCAAATAAAACAGTAAATTCTATTATTATCACTCAATTACTATAATAAAGGTTGTAAAATTTAAATGTTATGTTTTAATGCATAAAAATAGTTCAGTTTGTAAATCTCCTCGTTTCGGGCATGTTAGTTCTGTTTTCCCAGGCAGCTGTGTTTTATGTACTAAGCATTTACTTAAAAAGACGTTTTTAGTAACAACCTTAATTTCAAGCGATTAATTCCTCTATATATCCATTTCAAAAGAATTCAAAGTTGTTTTAGATTCTAACATTTGCCTGCAGTTCACTAAAAATCCCAAGTTGTTCATTTTTTTACCAAACATTAAATAGTTAGAGAAATGTTTGCAATAAAAATATCAAACTATTTATATTTAATTAATTAAATTAAAACACATTAAATCTGGCCTGATTTTTTGAAACATATCAACTTTACGCAAGGTAACAATGTCGATAAACAGGGACTGAACTATTCAAACAAAACAAAACCAAGGAGTACTTTATATTCCCAGCTGTATTTGAATCTATAAAGTGAACTTTTACCAACCAGCGTTATGAATACACAGAACGAAATAAAACAATGAACATACAGTTGGATGCAAATTTAGTGTTTTTATTCAATGGAACAGCTTTTGATGTTATCTCTGGTGAAGTATGACAGGGAGAAAAAACTTTATAAACAATTTCTGTATAAAAAATGATTGCATTTATTTTGCTTTTGTTTGACGAAAATTTACTGTGGGTAGAACGATGCAATCAATATCCGTTTAATGAAAAGTGAGATATTAAAATATTTAAATTGACATGAAAAATGTTTAGTTTGTGAGAAATACATTTGTTTTGGGAATTTATTTGTAAAATCTAATATCAATATTGAACGTAGAATGTTCATAGATCCTTTTATTTCAACTGTGAATCCAATTAAAAACTTAATAACGCATATATGTTATCACTATTTAAAATTTATATTAAAAACAAATATTTAGTGTAGCAAATATTATTGTAAATAATATAAATAGAGTATAAAATAATTTACACAATCCAGTGCAACATAGTCTTATTTAATGTAATAAACTTTTATTATATCATATTACATTACATTATATTTTACTATAAAATATTGTGTAAAATTAAATTATATGTGGTAAGTATTAATGTTATCATTATTATATTATATATCATTATTACTACATTATGTTATTATTATTATTATTATATTATAGGTTGGGTGAGCCTATTAGTTAGATCCCTTGTTTACATAAAACCCTGAGTTTGATTACCTAAGAGCGTTAAAGAATTTTCTTGAGCATTTTCAGCCCTCAGGTCAATTAATATTGACAAAAAGGATTGCCACAGGGCAAACCTAAACGTAACAATGACCCGTTCACACTTTATCTTCTGAACCCGTATGACTCAAATAATTTTATTATTTAATAACCTTTACTAATAAAATTATTGGTAGGGAAAGGAGTCGTTATTATAATTATATTATTTTATAATTTCATATTAATATAGTTTATATTACTTATGCATAACAAATACTTTTCAATATTAATTGATTTGAAACTAATTCTCTTCCGCCTCTTAGTTTTAATTCTGTTGGTCTCTAGATTAAAAATATCCCTTCCCAGTCCTCTTTTAGCAACCGTCTTTAAGCCTTGCTTTAATGTATTGGTTATCTTGTTATGTACTGCGTGTGGAACATCCTTAGCTTTTCTATTCAGTTTTACCATAAGTTCCAATCGCCCTGAGCATTTTCTAAAATGAATCAACCCTATTTTTCCAGGCTATTTACAGGCCTACTATTCTGAGAAAACATTATTATTGTACAATAATTTGGCCTTCACTCAGTTTCGTTTTGCTACGCTGTCGTTCATTGCCCTTAACCATAATATTGCCCTTATGTATATTCAATCGTTTCTACTTACTTCTCATCTTTGTACGGTGACATTTGTGTACACTGGTGTTTATATAGATGACGTTTAATTTGCAGAGTTACTTCTTGGGAACATGTCTTTGTTGAATTTATTCTATACGTGCTTTCTATTTGTTTTCCGTTGTTCTCTGTTTAAGTAATTTCTTTTACTAAAATACACTCACAAAGGCAAAGAGATGAAAGGAGACGGCGACCGTTTAAAAATTGGGCACCATTTTGTCATAGAAAGCAAAAACGAGAAGAAACCCAATGTTAATAATTAGTAGGAGTTTATGCAGACTATTACAATAAAAATGAAATATATATACCGAAAACATTTTAACAATTAAACTTGAAAATTGTAATTTTCATTGACACTTGATTATCTTTAACAGGAACGTTTAATTTTTTCGGAACACCTTTTAACAAACGTTTTATATTAAAATTATGTTTTTACCACCACTATAAACTATTTACTTTTTTTTGAAATGTATAATTAAACTTTACCCATTGTTTATATGTGTTTCAGTGTTTATTGTTTCAATGATTTTATGTGTACTTGAACTTTCTTAATGTTACACTACCATATTTCTCACGATTTTATA
>JBAIZL010000008.1:24150981-24353481 GCA_036971475.1 Prosapia bicincta | reverse complement strand
TTAGTAATATCTAGGCAATATCTGTTTAGGTAGAAAGTTTCAAAATAATTGAAATCTCTATTAAATTTGTAAAACTTGTGTCTCCTATTGGTAATTTCGAAATTATCCCAACAGGTCGTAGCTGTTAAAAAATCCTTAAATTATATTGATTAATTACAATTTTATATCATTAATTAGGAAATTATTATCATTTGTAAATATTTTCCCGCCATGGTTTTCCCGTGATTTGTACACCTATAATTATAGCCCTAAAAACCATCTGTTGTCAATAAACTTGTAAATTACAAATGAAGAATCTAATTTTAGTTTAGAATATTCGAATATTATAGCAAATATAATATTGCCTTAGCAGATATATTCGGAACACAAGAGTTTCAATGCTTCTTCACTCCCTCTTTTCTATTAAATGGCATCCCTTAGGCCTCAAAATTACTTACTTACTTACTAGCCAATGCCCACTCTTGGCTGTTGGGCCATTTGGTGGCGCGCTGACCAGTAGAGGCGTGAAATCTCTTCTTCCTTCATGTCGTTCAGGGGTCTATGGTCCAGAGCTGTACATGACTGGAGGTGCTCAGCTGTCATGTCCTCCCCGCTGTCACAAAGGGTTCACCTGGGAGACGAGAAGACGTGTATCCTGTTTAGGTGTGCAGCTAGGTAGTCGTGTCCAGTTGTGAGTCTAAAAAGTGCAACCCCGTTCCGTCGGGGTAACATGTTGTTAATTGGCCCGTTTTCGACAAGAGTAGCCCAACGTTTATTAAGAGATGCTTCCCTTAAGTAGGCTTGAGTGCTCCTCTTTATTGCAGCATTTATTTGTATTTTTATGGAGGGGAGCGAAGTTGCTACGCTCGGCTGTGGGAGCGTTGTTCCTTTTTTTGCCAATGAGTCGGTTAATTCATTACCTCTTATATCTAGGTGGCTGGGGATCCATTGTAATTCAATTTTCCATCCCCTATTTATTAGTTTTGACAAATTTTGACGACAGGCTAGAGTGGATCTGCAATAGGTCTTCTTGTTACTTGTTACGGCTATTATTGCAACCATTGAGTCTACAAGAGAGACTGCTTGTGCTGGTGTCTTTATTTTCTTGCGGCTAGTATGGCGGTTATTTCACCGTCAAAGTTACTTTGGTTGTTACCAACTGCTAGCGATCCTTCGAAAAGATTACAGTAATAACCAGCTCCAGTCTGTCCTTTGTCTGGGAGGAACTATCCATCGGTATATACATGTAGCCACTGTGTCTCTGGATAGACTGTGTTGATGGTTCTGAGGGCTGCAGCCTTTAGTTCTAGTGGGTTACAATCTTTCTTTGGGATATTGTGGTCAAGAAGATTTAGGATTCCCTTCGGCAGTGAATTGAACACTTCGTGTGTCCTGATATCTGTTGTATGAGATGTTGTTGTATTTCTTAATCAACTCTTTATATCTGGTTATCGGAGTTTTATGTGTTTCTAGCCTCGTTGTGGCTTCTTTAAAGTTTGCTCATCGGTGGCTGTACGTCCTTTTGTTTCTCTCCTAAAACCCGAGGCTGAGTTTGTCTCTTCTAAACTGCATTGGCTCTGTTTCCAACTGTGCCTCCATTGCTGCTATCGCGGTCGATTTTGGTACACCAGTGATGACTCGGAGCACTGCATTTTGGGTTCTATCCAAGATTTGGGATGTGGTGTTTGACGCTGTGATTGTTGCTTCAGCTCCGTACTCGAGTATGGGGCGTATATATGTTTTGTACGCTGTGTTCAGTACATCCTGATTTGCTCCCCATGTTGTGGCAGTCACAACGGGCCTCAAAATTAGTGATGGCAAAGTTAGTTTCCATCAGTCTCCCCCTCATTAAAAATTGGTTTTCATATATTATTATTGGAAACACTCTCAGACAAAACTCAGGCTCATAATAAACAATGCACAATCAATGGTTAACTGGTGATCGATACAAATCATTTATAACACTATTCATTTATATCAAAATATATCTGATAAATTCAGAATTGTTCACTAATAATCTGAATAATATATGTTCCTGAATTTTTCCAAAATTTATAGGTTTTCGAAAAAAATTGTTTTAATTAAAACTTATGATTTTCAAGTATAAAAAACTTTTAAATATGCAGTATAGACATTGCAAAATACACAGAAAAAACTTAATTTTTTGTCCTGTGAAGATTTATAATTGATAGAGTTAAATTGTAATACAATTACAATTTATAGTGTTAAGTTGATACACCTTTAAGACTTCACCTTAGTCAAATATAAATACATTTACTTTAACCACTTACTAACTTCATGTTTACTAAAAGCTTTATCAATACATTCTATCCATTAATAGGATACAATAACAGTGCTTTTTTGTAACGTTATTTCTATAACTAATAATCACTGACTTACATGATTAACTAGTTAACCATAGTTTTGTTATTAACTGTAACATTTTAAAGGCTTTAACAATGTTGGTAATTTTTCATTTTCTTGTTCACTTTATTACAACATTTTTAAGATGAGGTAATGTTAATTTGATTTATACTTTAAAATCAATTCCTTCTATTATGTCACACCCTCTTTATATATATATATATATATATATATATATATATATATATATATATATATATAATAGGAGGGTGGTGTGTGTGTGTGTGTGGGTGGGTGTGTGTGTGTTGTGTGTATGTGTGTGGGTGTGTGTGGGTGGGTGGGTGGGTGTGTGTATTTGTGTGGGTGGGTGGGTGTGTGTGGGTGGGTGTGTGTGTGTGTATGTGTGTGGGTGGGTGTGTGTATGTGTGTGGGTGGGTGTGTGTATGTGTGTGGGTAGTTGTGTGTATGTGTGTGGGTGGGTGTGTGTGTGTGGGTAGGTGTGTGTGTTGTGTGTGTGTGTGTGTGTGTGTGTGTGTGTGTGTGTGTGTGTATGTGTGTGGGTGGGTATGTGTGTGTGGGTAGGTGTGTGTGTGTGTGTGTGTGTGTGTGTGTGTGTGTGTGTGTGTGTGTGTGTGTGTGTGTGTGTATGTGTGGGTGGGTGTGTGTATGTGTGTGGGTAGGTGTGTGTGTCTGTGTGTGTGTGTGTGTGTGTGTGTGTGTGTGTGTGTGTATAAAGTTATTATTGTTAATTGACTAGAAACATTAATTCAGTGATTCGACAATGGTCAAGTGACCGGAAGGTGCCTCATCACATAAGGTAAAAATAATTGTACTTAGTGGTGGAAATATTGTTTACAATTAACAATAATAACTTAATAAAGTCAGTACAACAGGAAAATCGTGGAATATCACGATATATATATATATATATATATATATATATATATATATATATATATATATATATATATATATCTTGTAGAAATTGTCAATCGTTGATAGAATACGTTTTTATCTATCCAGTCAAGTTCCAATACCCTTTTTTAAACCTATAGGGGATGAATATTGATGTTAATACTGTTTTATTACATAAACAAATATCTATTCAATAATTGAATCATAAAAATTTGAAGGGTCTATGTCGGGTTCAAACTGAGTATCTTCATGTTCGAATTCAATCGCTTTGCCAATGAGTTATCTTTCTCATATCTAGAAATGTATTCCTCAAAGATGAATATGAATTTTTCTTTTGATCCATCTAGTTGTCGTCGAAACCTCCATTGTACAAATTGTTGCTATGGTTTACCACACAATATCATAAATAATGCTCTACGATTAAAAATGATTGAATAGAATAAAATAAACAAACAGGATAAACGGTACCGAACCTTGCTTCACAAACGGACAATGCGTAAGGAAAGCGAAAAGAAACTACAACACAATGCAAGCGACGAAAAAAAGAAACGAAAATTAAATTTTTCTTTGTTGACTTAAGCAGGAATTGATTTTTATTTTAATGTTTATATTACTAGTTTTTATTGATAGGTACTTAATATTTTAACGAACTCGAACAGCTGATAGGTTAGATGATTCACCGGTTACAGGTTTTCTATATAATGACAATATACAATATTTTTTGTAATTCGAACCAGCTGATCGCTTAAATACGTCAATAGCTACAGCTGTTATGTGACACTACTAAAAACATCTATTTTATATAGCCTATATGATCTATCACGCCTGAATGATCAAAACGACAGTTTTCCAAAAAGGGTTTATTTCTTGTTAGGTTTTTTCATCCCGCTCTTCACTTTTCCTTCTATTTCACTTCACTATCGTCCGGTTATCGATGGGCAAAGCCCATTAGCCTGTTTCACAGGCAATCAATCTTGAACCCTTTTCTTGCAGTGGGGTTACCTGCCGTATGCGCATGTGAGACTAGGATGGCTTGCGAGAGGCAGATGTTATAATAAGTTTGTTTAAAAAAAAAAACGGTCGAAAAATTAAATAAAGATCAGTGTTGGATCCCTGATTGGAACAAACCAGAAGATGGATCTATCGTTTCGGTAAAACCTATCTATCAGTATGGTTACACTACGTACTGTCCCTAGTCTAGGAGACGCTGTGGGCTTGCTTGCTGTGGACTTCGACTCAAAGGACTTACATCCTGGCACTACTGGACCATGGCATCAAGCCATCATGTTTGTAAAGAACGCAAGCTACCCGTGTGATGGTTACGAGTTTGAGGCCGAATTCGTGGAAGAGAAGGTTTCAATATGCTATAGTTTAGCTTCTAAACTGAACTATGATTGTATAGACTAAATTACATTTTTTAAACTTGTAGATGATAATTGATGTCAATAGTTTTTTTCAAACATTAATTAATTTATTAAATTTAATTAATTAATTTTAGTTTTATGTGGGAGAAAAAGCTTTCACAAAAAGAGGTGAGGTAAGCAATATAGTTTTTTCGTCCCATTTATCTTAAAATAAGTTATAACATTTGATTTCATAGAACACTTAATTTTATATTATAGATTATGTGGTAGAACAGCTGTTTTAACGCATAGGCTACGCTACTTTCTTTATAATAATCGTAATTATTTAATGAAAAGTAACTAAAAAATAGGAATTGACATTATAAATATTTTTTTTTATTTTACTTGTTCATAACTATATTTAATAAAATATCTTTTGCTGTTGAATGAACGAAGCCTTTGCTTTCGTCACATCGTACTTCTTAAAGTCGAAGTATTTACACCCTCTTAAAGCTTTTAAATAATGTTTTCAACTATTCCAAATTTACTTCAATACAATTAACACAGTATATAAATATCCTACACAGAGAATTGGTTTTAAAATTGTGAAATGCGTTTTACTAAATAAGTATCAGATTGTTCTGGACTTGAAAATATTATAAATAATCACAATAGATTTAGCTATTGCACGTACGTACGGTGCATTACAGTTGGAGATGGGTTATAATATTTAGACGTCTGCCTCCAATCTAATTGCCACACTTCCTACTTAGTACAAAGCTTCTACGTAATTAATGGAAGTTTGCTATAGAACAATCCATAAACTATTTGCTTTGCAGAAAACCGCAACAAAGCTTAATTAAATGTGCTGTCGTCATCACATCATTCTCGTTTTCTCTCTCCGACCCTCGAGACTAGGTTTAGTCTTCCTCAAGTGGTCGTTTAAATACAAGGAGTAACTAATTGATGTTTTAAAAATTTATGTCAAAATCAGCCAGTAAAATGTGGAACTGTTTGTTTAACCATATCGGATTTTATTGATGGTTTTATGGCACATAGATAACTTTTGAATTCTGTCTTACGGATTATTGTTTTTTTGAAAAAAACACGAACACCGATTCACATTCAAAAATTTATTTCTCAAACACTTTTCAGTGACGAAATGGTAATCAACAGTGGGAGTATACAATACATATTATATACCACTATAAGATACAATTTGGAGGTTTTATTAGCTATGATGATGACCTTGAGAAATAAAGTATTAATTGTGTCATGGTTTAAACATTATAACCTATAGTAAAAATAATATTGTAAACAATTTTCAATTGTTTTTCAAATATTATAGATTAAATATTGATTTATCTGTAATAAATAAACACTAATACTACAACATTTTTCTATTTTATTTCCTTCGAGGCGATAAATGGTTAAAATGAGCTAGAAAATATTTTAATTTTCATTTCACATTTACAGCAAAATGATTTTTGATTCTATATTCTCTTGAAGATTCTAGTATTTTCTAACATGAATTTAGTTTACCTGTGTATATATATATATATATATATATATATATATATATATATATATATATATATATATATATGGTGAAATAAAATAACTTTCATAAACAAGAATATACGAGTATTACTTCATTTTATTGTTGATTAAAGCTTCTCGCTAATTTACATTATTAGCATTTTCGAAATTTATAAATCACTGTCCAGTTATGTGACTAGAGTAAGGCGCTTCAGTCTGGAACAGTCTTACTCTAGTCACATAACTGGACAGTGATTTATAAATTTTGAAAATGCTAATAATGTAAATTAGCGAAAAGCTTCAATCAACTATATATATATATATATATATATATATATATATATATATATATATATATATTATATTAAATAGGGTGATATGTTTTCTTGTAATATAGTTAATAAATTAAAAATATTTCAAAAACAAGAATACTTTTAATGAATATATTATAGACTTTTCTCTATCGGATCGTAACGAGGGATCTACTAATACACCTCCTAAAAGGTAGGTGGAGTCAGGTAGGGTTGGGGAAAGAACATAATATCCCCTGCCTAGAAATCTGTGTTCAACTGGGGTGGAGACAGGTGTTTACACGTACAATAGTCATTTTTAAAATAAGGGATGTCTAATGTCTAAATGTCTAATCTCATGGGAGCCTGACAAACAAAAGATTATTTGTTTAAATGCAAAACTTAATTGTTGTATAAAATTGCTCTACAAAATTGTGTTTCACAATTACAGTAACAAATCCGAAGTTGTTATATACTTATAGCATGTTTTGATTTCTAGTTTCTGTAATTTCTGAGAAGTTCAAAAACACCAATAGTACACTCTGATTGTGGTTAGAGAATCTCTATTTATAAAATGCTACAACTTGAAAACTATTTTGACACTTTCCAAAATACTTTACCATTTAAGCAGTAGCTTTGTGATTATTTTAGATGATTTCAGTATTATAAGGAATTTCTGCCTGATCGCTAAAAATATCCAGAAGTGACGCAAATAAACATGTTTCCTTAGATTGACTTGACTTACGCTGAACCATAACTCACTTCTTAATGGCATCTCAAGATAAAACTTCATGAGACAATCACGTTGTTTTAGTCTGCCTTCAATATTTAAGTTATTCTAAACTTTTTAAGCCTTTGGAAAGTTTCGCGTTACTAGAAGAGCTTCGTCAAATTAATTAAAGTTTGTTAGAAAAAGTTTATGTTTTTACATCAAGATTTGTTGCTACCGATTTTCTTGGCAGAGATTGATGTATAAAAATCAAATTATAAGATTCAATATTTCCATACTGGAAAAACACGACATAGAAAATAAATTTGTTTGAAGGTGAACTATTGTTTAAAGTAAGATCAATTTTATTTTTTTGTAAAGGTAACGTAAAATCTTATAACCAAGCACATACTTTCAATGGAATTTGATTACTTATATACCGAAACTTTTAATAATAATTGTAAAACTGACGTATTACATTAAAGCTCGAAATAATGAGATGAATATTATTCAAATTAGAAGATGATGAAATACGTTGTCCATAAACATTCTTATTCTAAATAGAAAAATCAATCCGAGTCATTTAAAATTTAAAGGTTTACATCCATAAAATATCAATCATAATTTAAATGACTTATGAAGGTTTGCTTTTGATAAAAAAACGTCAATAAATTAAGTATCTTTGTTGTGATAAAAAGTCAGTTTTATACAACGATAACGTCACGCATAAGATGTTCACATTGTTTACCTGACAACCATTTGTATACAGATAAAAAAATATGGAATAAATTAGTTATAAAAAATGAAGATCATTAAAATACTGTATGACTGTTTTCAATGTTTTCCTTGTCATATTTTATTTTGTATTTAAAACATATATGTATTTTACCTGCCAACTTGATAATTTTTATGAATAAAAAACTGAATGGTTTTAAATCTTCTATAGAATATCCAACGTAGTTCGTCAGAGAAGTTTAAAAGATCAATGTTGACTGTGAAATAACCAACAACCTTAAAGTACTTGATTTAATCTACGTTACAAGTAAAGTACTTTTTTAAGTAAGTCCTACCTTAAATCAACAAAAAAAATTTAATTTTTAGTTTCTTTTTATTGTATAATTACAATTAATATAAATATGTAGCCAATATACATGCATAGGAATAACAATATTAAGTGGCAAGGAGAAAGCGAATTTCCTTGCAACTTTCCATTTTACTTTATATGTATGGCGTTGAACTTTTATTTTTGTTTATTACTATTTATACGCTTTCTTTTTATTTGTCGCTTGCATTGTGTTGTAATTTCTTTCCGCCTTCAATTCGCATCGTTTTTTTGTACAGCACAGTTCGATAACTTTAATCCAGATTGTTTGTTTATTTTATTCGGAAAGAATGAAAAATTTATTTTTAATCCTAGAACTTTATTTATGATATTGTGTGGCAACAATTTAAGGTTGTGCAGTGGAGGTTTCGCGACAACCAGATGGGGACAAAAGAAAATCTTTTTGAGAAGTACATTTCTAGCTATGGGAAAGGTGGTTCAGTTCTAAAACGCTAGACTTCGAACATGAGGGTACTCATTTTGAATCCGACATAGCCCCCTCCAGTTTGTATAATTTAATGTAGAAATTGGAAAATATATTAATGACGAGGATGCTAACGCGAAGAAAAACTTGTATTAAGGCATTGTTGTCTCAAAAATAGTAAACATTTTCTTTATTACTAAAGGCTTATATATATATATATATATATATATATATATATATATATATATATGTGTGTGTGTGTGTGTGTGTGTGTGTGTGTAAAATAGTAAATATTATAACAAAAACTTAATTTTGCAGAACGTTTTTCAATAAACAACGGAATTAAAATAAAAACTTTCAAATTTATTCATTTATTTTCACAATATTAAACTGTTTATTTGGAAAAAACGTAATACAATAAACAAAATAGTCGTTTCTAATGACTGTATTTTTTCATTCTTCGTCATTTTTTTAATTTAATTTCTAACGCATATGGGGTTTCTGAAACAATATATTATTACTTTTAAACTATTTTTTATAGTTCGGTCTTTAGAAATATTGTTTAACAATTACTCAGAAAAGTATTAACAATATTAAAAATTAATTAATAGTAGACCTATAGCTTAGTAAGTTAATTAGAGCTTAGTGGGAACAATTCCCAACGTTAAGAAGTGAAAATCTCACTAATCTAAAAATATTATATATATTTGTGTGTGTGTGTGTGTGTGTGTGTATTTGTGTGTGTGTGTGTGTGTGTGTGTGTGCGCGCGCGCGGGCGTGTGTGTGTGTGTGTGTGCGCGCGGGCGTGTGTGTGTGTGTGTGTGTGTGTGTGTGGTTATAAAGTTTTCAGTATACATCAATATTAATAAAGAGATCAAGAAATGCTTTCGCAAATAATTATTATTTTGTTAGAAAACAAAATGAAAGTGAAGTACCTTGAATCTGCCCTACCTTTTTGTACCTTTGCATTCTATAAGTCTGATCGCTACCAAACACTGGCACGAGCCTCATCTCCAAAGACTGGCCGAACAGGTGTTTCAGCTCTCTCGTGTTGACAACGCAATGAGTTGGAAATAAAAAAAACTGTTATCACCCTCCTCCGCGAGTCGCGCTTCAGATAAATCGTTATCCATCTGTCTGTTGCAAAGGTTAAATTTTATTGATTAGTTGCAGCGCATCGCTCGTGTTACAAGCAATAGGGGGAATAAAGATAACGGTGTGACGTCTAAGTGGATTAACAGTGTTGTTGAGGCGGGAAAATTTAATAGAAAATAAAATCTCCAAAATAAAAAAAATAATCTTGCGATCTACGAGTATGAAAATACGTTTACTGTGAAGTAGTTGATAATCCAGCTAAATCAGTAACATGAAGTAACTCAACAATTCAAGTTTTGTGAAGTTTATTTTGTTATTAAATTATTAATTGCGTTTTAGTCGTTATTTATTGGAATAACCATAGTCATCAAAGTCTATATCGTGATCAAAACTCGTTTTTACCTTGAAAGCTAAACATGTGATAAAAGTATCAATAATTTAAAACTTAACCGAATAATAACTCCTTAAAAGGAAATACATTAAATATATGAATAACAAAATATTAAATATATGAATAACAAAATATTGAATATATGAATAACAAAATATTAATAATATATTATAATTATAAGCTATAATTTTTGAAATGTTTAATATTATTATATTGTTTTACTACATTATTTTTAAAATGAACCTACTAAAATTTTGTAAAGAACCTTCTTTATTACTTTAGATGTTATAATTAGAAAACTTAATTTTGATGTTTGTTTTAGCTGTAAAAAGAAAAATGTAAATGTAGGGTTGATTTTTTTCAATTACTAAGTTGTATAATACATTCAGAATCTTCAATCTTTTAAAACGTTTAACCTCGAAATCAATCAAATATATTTTGTACCCCTTAAATATATTCTATTGCTTAATTTCAGCTATTGACAGCAAAATTAGTAAAATATTATTAAATATAAAAATGGACACGTATTAATTATATATAATTATGGTCAATATTATTGAACCAGAGGTTTGTCACCGGTGCTGCAGAAGAGAATTATTTACAGAACGTATCACTCTGCTGAAGGAGTGTCTGCACTGGAAAACTCAGGTTTCTTTGACTTTTTTTGGTGTCACCGGTGCTGCAGAAGAGAATTATTTACAGAACGTATCACTCTGCTGAAGGAGTGTCTGCACTGGAAAACTCAGGTTTCTTTGACTTTTTTTGGTGTCACCGGTGCTGCAGAAGAGAATTATTTACAAAACGTATCACTCTGCTGAAGGAGTGTCTGCACTGGAAAACTCAGGTTTCTTTGACTTTTTTTGGTGTCACCGGTGCTGCAGAAGAGAATTATTTACAGAACGTATCACTCTGCTGAAGGAGTGTCTGCACTGGAAAACTCAGGTTTCTTTGACTTTTTTTGGTGTCACCGGTGCTGCAGAAGAGAATTATTTACAAAACGTATCACTCTGCTGAAGGAGTGTCTGCACTGGAAAACTAAGGTTTCTTTGACTTTTTTTGGAAGAACCAGAGAACTTACAAATGAATCAGGAACTGGCCCAGGCCTTCAACGACCGAATGACTGGAAGAATGTTGATTGATGCCCACGAAGACGCTAGAGAAATTAGAAACACAATTGGCTGAAACAGCGGCTCAAGACCAAACTATTTTTAAACACATGCACTGTTCTTTTTGTGAACGAAATAATTGCCAAAAATTTATGAATATAAACATCATCATATGATGAAAAGATAATATACGAAGTACATCCGTTCATTTTGTAGTGCACAAAACGTCAGATCTGCGTTTTATCCACTAGGAAATGAACGGATGCACGCCTTCTCCGGATATTGACTAGTCATCATATTTTTCCGTCCATGAAGACATACGTATCAACATATATATATATCACATTCAGCTTAATAACGTGACTTTTAAAATCGTCACACCATAGCGACTGCGTGATTTTACTTTATTTTACTCGAGCAAGTCGACACGTTTAAGTTCAATTAAAATCTCTACTAAAAACGTTTTAATGTTTCTATATTATATATGTAACGTTTAGTGGTTTTTCTAGAAAGGTATTATTCGTACAAGTATATTATAAACTAGTAGTTTAACAACATTTTAAATTATGAATTCCAATTGAACCAAAATTTTTCGTTCCAAATTAATAATGGCTGGCCTTATTCATTAAGAGGACTATAGTAGCCAACAACAATGAAAATTAACAGGCTATTAACAAAATAAATATATTATTGATAATGGTATTGGTTAAGTTGTATTTAAGCAACTTCTAGTGTTTATTTGATTAAATTTAATTTAATGTTAGTTCTTTAATCTATTAAATACATATATGGGTATAGTTGGCGATTAAACTTTATTTGCTTTTAAACTATTAATCTTCGTGAAAGTTTACTTCATATGTGGAATAAAATTAATAAAAAAGAAGCATTTATCCAGTATTTTGCAATACTCAGACACTACTGCTTCATCACCATGAAATCCTTCTTATTATATATTTATTTGTATTATATTATAATTGTATGTCACCGTATTATTACTACTTGGGATAGTTGTCACAACCCATAATCGGATGTCGATCGGATCTAGGTGTATCTCAAAATATTTGCGATATATAAACGTTCTGTGTAAAAACATTAGAGCGTTTAATAATTTTATATTCATTCAGAAGCTTATGCAAGAATGTATGAGCACGCTACGATTGAATTCTATTATATCTATTAATGTCAACTCCAGTGTACTCGGCACAGAGATTTGAATCTATGTCATTCCTCAAGATGCCACAGAAAATGATGACACTTTGAAAATGTCGTTCAGAGTACAAGACAAACAATGTCGTAATGCTTTCGATTAGGCAATACATTTTATACAGACAATCCATTCTAAGAAGTAATAATAACAACTTAATTAAAATCTTTGTCGAAATTGTTTTATTAAAAAATAAAATAACAATCGTTTTTTTTGAAAGTTAATTATTGCCGTGGAAAATAACATTCATAGTGAATGCTCGATTTAGAAATAGACTCGATGGTAGAACGTCTTGTTTGAAATTCATTGAAACAAGATTTACAAGATTTAGTTGAATGTAGTAAACTAATAAAAGCTGGGAAAAGTACAAAACAAAAGTTGAAGAAATTGCCTAACGAAATGAGGTGAGCTGAATTAAAGGGGAGTTGCGTGAGCAAGGCCATATTGTGGCAGAATCAGGGCAACAGTTAGCGGAAAATTTATATAATTTTGAGCCTCTTCGTGCCACGCATAGCAATGAATTATTAATTGCGTTTACGCAATACGCATCACCAGGAAGGAAACGTGATTTCATATTTTGTTAATCATTCTACATTAAATTAGAATTTTGTAAAACTTTACAAAATATTTTTATATCCTCAAGTTTAACAACCAAGAACGCCTTCGGCTCTTCTTGTGTAGCCGGTAGATACTGAACCACAACAGCGAAGTGCCCTAAACACCTTAAATATCATCCATCTAAGTCAGATATTCCTAAAACTTTTAACAGTAATAATATATAGGAAAATCTCTACAAACCTCATCCGAGACCTTGTGACATGTGTTAACAAACATACAGTAAAACAACCAGCGAATTTACAATACAATAAAAGAATAAGTATGAGATATTTTCTACCCTGGATATTATTAACCTGTTATTAGAATAAAAAATACAACCTGAAACCCAATCGCAGATTTCGCTGTGATTTAAGTAGTAGAACTAATTTTGCTAACCATATTATATTTATAAATTACTTTTTCTTAATATGTCATCAAAAATTCTAAATCAATCATGTATGGAGGGGCAGTGAAAAAGTAGTTTCTGGGCACTTACTAGTAGTCATCATCATCATCGTAACCCTTATCATCATCATCATCATCATCATCATCATCATTATTATTATTATTATTATTTAAAATTATTATAAATTAAACTGTACATACTTCAACAAATTCTACATTGGGCAAACAGGTCGAAACTTGCAACAAAGTATCAATGAACGTATTACCTAACACCGACTCAGCATTGCCAATCACCTAAAATATTTAAGAGTTATTATAATTAATATTATTTTAATTTTTCCTAGCTAAAAACTCAATAAGATTATCACCCCCCACTACTACTAACCCTAACCCCTATGCACTTCTCGGAGCCGAGTTTCATAAACCATAATAATTATCATATTTGCCATTGTTAAAAGTTGTAGCTTAAAAACAAGAAAACATTGAGTGTGAGAACAATAATACTAAAGACTCTCTGCGAACCTATGGTACTATTTTTTTTTTTTTTTTACTTTATATTTTTAACATTTGAACATTGTATACTTAAGAGAGCCTCTTAGTCAGGCCGGACAATGTCCGCGGGCCGTGGTTTGGACTTATCAACTGTTTTTAAGATGTAGAGTCTCCTTTTTTTGAGGCCCTTGAGAATTATTTGAGGCCATGTTAACAACTAGTACTGTCAAATGAGAAATATGTAAAGCGTCAGAAGGAAATATCAGTCCAAGGAACTTTAGGCACACAATAAACTGTTAAACTAAATGTAATATACTTCAAGTATATAAATTAAACTTCGCCGATTAAAAACATACTTCAGATAATTGGTAAACTTAAATGAGAGAAATCGTCAACATTATTAGGGAAATTATTAACGTTATCTTCCTTCCATCACGCTTTATAAATATATGAATTTAACAGTAAGCTTAGAGTAATGGAGAAGATTGAGGACCCGAAATCCTGCTGCCAATCAGCTCGATGCCTACTAACGCAGGCCGGTTACTTAATAACCAGCTTTATGGGATTACGATAAAAGCCTGAGGATCAAAAACTTGCTGCTAACCAGCCCGACGTGACGTTTGCCAACCCAGGCTTATTTAATGTCTATAAGCACGATTTATTAATAACCCCTTACTCTTTGACTAATACCTTAAGTAACTTTTTTGTCATGTAAATTAGATTTCAGTGATACACTGAAAGTAATCTGTGTCTATATCTTCGTTAATAACCTCAAATTTACAAACACTCACAAAACTTCATACACTCAATTTCTAAAAATAAAACAGTATTGTTTTATTATAACAGAAATTGTCACATATTATAACAAAAAACCTTCGATAGTTGTTATTTGGTCTATGTTATTTTTTCACTTTGACATTTTATTCTTTATATTCTTTTAAAATATTTGGACCAATTTACCCATTGTTCGATTAATTTACCTGTCATTTAAATTATCTTATCTTACAATTATAATCTACATTTATCTTCCCACATTTCTTAATAAAAATGACACAATATTAACTAATAAAGCCAAAAAGGCAACAATACTTGATTACCTTTATTACTTAATATTAATATTACATTGATATAAATGTCAAAATAAAGCAGTTGGTTTTATTATCTTAAATATACCCTATATATTTAAGTGTATTATCAATCGCACATAGAAATCTTATTTAGGTAAACAATATATTTATTAAAACTTTATTTAATCTCCCTATACCTAAATATCTCAGGGCGATAACAAGTCCTTGCCACTTGAAATTGCATCATCGAGATATAATTATTTAATGACTCCCCTTTTTTATTTAACTCTTGCTTATCTTTAAATGAATTTATTATTGAACTTATTAAATGAGTTATTGAAATATATTCCTATTGACCGGAAAATATAGTTTTTTTTTGTTTTAAATAAAATTTTACTCAAGTGCAGTAACGTTTATTCCATCATGTGTGCGATCAGCCTCCCTAATCGTTAGGTGGATGCTTAATCTTCTATGACGCTTTACATTGAAGCTAGTATCGGGAACTCTGGATCAAAGATTCTTGTAAAATTGTATTCTGGTTCCTTTATAATTAACGACTTGAACTAAACTTCCCTTTTACGTAACAAAACACACTCTTCGGGATTTTTTTAAAAACAAACTTATTTATGATTCCACTTTGGTTACACTGACAACCACAACAATTTCTTTTATTTCGTACGATCATGATTAAACTGCAAACTTACCACCTTTTATCGATCGAAGAAAGGCTGGTTCTCTTCAGCACTTCTTTCAATTTCCCTCTAAATTTTCTAGCCAATTAAGAACAGAGATTTTTGCTTCTACCAATCAAATTTTGAATTTATATAGCAAAGCCTAAACTGCCTTATAAACTATTATTATTATTATTTTATATATTTTTTTAAGGTGAATGTGACACAGGAGATTTCTCCTGAGTTTTTTTAATTTCCATATAATAACAAAAATACAATCTACACTAGTCTCCTGCGTGTGCATTTTAAAGTTTCATATTTCCGTAACTAAAGGCGGATTTCCACTTCTTTTATTTCTTTGTCGGGTTGTTTAGAATAACTAAACTTTTGCTTAGTTTTCTTTACTTATACAATATTAATGTTTCATGCATGTAGCATTATAATTTGTTCCCAACAAAAAAAGTTAATATAAAATCAACACTTTTTTTAAATTTCAAATAATAATTTTAAAAAAATGTAAACTCTAAATTTCTTATTGATGTTTAAACTAGATCTTACGCGTGTTTTGCAAAAAAAAAAAAAAAAAGTAATGTTTGCATGACGACACTGTAATTTTCAGCCACAAATTTTTTAGTTTGCAACATTTGTAATAACGTTTTTTTAAGAATATATTTTCAATTAATCAGCGTAGAAACAAATAAACTTTAATCATTATCAACTAATACCTAAATTTGTAACTAACGTTTTAATTGTAGATAAAATTTCTCTTTCTTATAATTTAATTATCGAGCCATCGAGGCCAACCTTGGAAGATCGTAATAAGAAGTAAGTTATAATTTAATTCACTAAGTTCTACTTTTATTATTAAACGATTTGAGAAACGCAAAGAATCGAATCCCCCAAAGAAGGTTGATAAAAATTATTAAAATTTGCATTAATATCAAAAAACAAATTTGAGAGCGTCAATTGGATTTTCCTGAACAGTTAAAACAAATACAATATGGGTATATCTATTAATTTTAATTTAATAAGAGAATGGAAGGCCAAAGTCTATGAGGTATCTGCAACGATACATGTGTATGTCGATGTGGTCTCTGATTAATAAGAGAAAAGAAAGCGCAATCTGGACTAGAATTTTAATCAACTTCATTTCTTTTCATCAATACAAATCTGTACAGCAAAGACTTGAAACGTAGAAAATAAAGAAAATTGTCAGTTAAAAATTGCTTTAGATTCTATCACATTAAATTACTAAAAAAAATTAATAGAAGGCAAAAAGTAATATAAGTACATTTTACGAGCCTTATTGCTGTTTTAAAGAATGATTAAAATACATGAATTTGAGAACATTTTAATGGACAGGAGAATTGGCGTTGCTTGTATTACCTTCAGGAGGGATTATTTTTATTGCAGACATCTCGTAAATTGAAAACAGACGACAGTAAATTCAGCCGAGATTAGCCATTTCTGGGATTCGTAAAGCGTCGCTGAGATGTTGAGACGTTATAATTTGTTTTATATCTTGTCTTCAATTTAACAGACTTTAGACATCTGAATAGAAGACGTTTGCAGTTTTAAAGAAATAACATGCAAATGTTTAAAGAAATTTTACATCAGATGTGATTGTTCAAAAGCGAATAAGCTTCTAAGCGAGTAGATGGGAGGCGACAAGAGAATTGGAAAAGTTTGGATATTAAAAACAAGAATAGTTTTCATTCAAAATGGAACGCTAAGTGTACATCGTGAGGAAAGGTTTAACTTTGTTTTTCTCGTATTTTAATTTTCTATGTTCAATGGCTGTTTAACTTGTACGTTGTAGTTATTAATTAGCATTACACTAAACAGATCATTTACTAGGCATTCGAATTTTTTTTTTTTAACCTCATTGAAGTAACATTTTTCTTACGTACAACATCAATTTATTCTTTGATAAAAGTATAAGAAACAAAGCTGTATGCTGCAAACACAGGTAGAAAAGTTCAAACTATGACAGAAGTTTTAGAAGGAAGCGTACTGCACAATAATCGATTTACTGGAATATACAAACAGTATCCGGGCATGAATTATTAGGCGGAGTTTAGGTCAGGCCAACAGAACCATTAAAAACACGATGCAGACCGTGTTTATATTTTCCCCTGTTACAGAGGGTCAAGGAATATTTAACAGTTCAAATCCTTACTTAAATATCAACATGTTCAAACTATTGTTTTAACTTCATGGAAATATTTGTAATAAACTGTTTTATGGCTGGGATTTTATTTTATTTTTTTAATTTGTAGCAACGTTTTTAACAAACATTTACGAAAGTATATATTTTCGTTATAACATTTTTCATTAAATAAATATTCAAATATTTCCATGTGAACTTTTTTTCAATACATTGTGGGGGTTTTAAAAACTGAAATATTATATTTGTCTATAACAAGCACTAACTTTTTCTCCATGCTGTTAAAATCCATTTGTACGAATCTAGTTTTAAAGTAACATCACAGAGTCACAAATTCAATACAACAACTGTCATATTATTACAAAGTTAATCTGTATTTGGTAGTTCCATTAGTGAGTAATTAAGCACTTTAGAATGTTTGCAGTTATTATTTTTTGTGATCATAACTTTAATATCGAGAAGTATCGGAAAGTAAATTAATGAAAATTTGTACAGGACATATATCAGGAGAGTGTGAGCTAATAGAAGAAATTTAATTAAGGTCAGTTTAATCTTGTCTCCTCTCCAAACATAATATAATTTTATTTCAACTCAATTTCTTATGTTATTAAGAAGTTACCATCATTTTTATACTTTATTAGAATAGGAATAATCGATATGCTTATTCTAAACAAACGTTTTTCTAAAACTCGAACAAGAAAACAAACACTTCAAGATATCATGGAGCATTGCTACGAACAAGAACGTAGCGAAGGGGTTTTGGGGAGCTAAACTCCACCTTATAGGGTTTTTTTACATTTCTTTTGCTAACATTACATTAGGTTGGCTGTTTTAAACAATGTCATTTCAAACTTTCATAAGGATATTCATATATTATTTGAAAGTAGTTTTCGTGTAAACTTATGTCAACAATAAACATACACATTCACACTCACACTTATGCCACACACACACACACACACACACACACACACTCACTCTCACACACACACACACACATACACACACACACACACACACACACACACACACACACACACACACACACATACACACACACACACACATATATATATATATATATTTACACTCCTGCCCTTTTCAAGTTTGTATTTGACATTCTTTTTCTTTTTCTATGGCCGTGTATATTACCTATTTTCTCTTTATATTGTAAAAGAGATGTTCAGAGTATCTTTGATATCTAAGAGAGCCTATGATGTTTTTATATATATTATTTCATTTATCCTTTTGGTCGTATGTGGTCTTGTAATGTGATTCTGAAAAACCTTTAAGCTACCTTTTTACTGCACAGATATTTCTTTATTTTCTTGCTTACTGTTCACACTTTGGTATATGTAGTTTTCCCATTTTTGTAAATAATGTTATTTTTGTTCTTTGACGTTTGTACGCCTTTATTCCGTTATAATTAACTTAATATACTTGTAATTGCGAGTCATCTACCAAATACATTTTTTTAAGTTAAGAAATCGGTTCGTGATCTAAAAAGAATTTTGTTTTAATTTGTCTAGTTAAAAAAGGACCTTTTAAAACTATAATAATATTTTTGGTGTAATTTAATGTAGTTTTAACTTTTAGTTCGATATTTAGTTTTTAATGTTTTCATAATTTCGAATTGAAAGAAAACATTTCAACAATATATAAAGCAACTACTATGATATCGCTTTTAAATAAAAAAAAGATGCTCTCTTCCGTTCAACAAGGTATGTTCGATACATAAAATAGATGTCTTATACTTTGTTTTTCAGACTACGCCACAAGGTTTGTTTTTCAGTGTTTGTTGTCACAATGATTTACTGACGGTTAAACAAATTTCTTTCCCAAACCAATGACGTAGAAAGTTTGGATGTAAAACCAAAGGAAGCTTTTTGATTCATTAAATTATTTTTTGTGAGTAGGCTGCTGATATTTGTTATATATTCATTGTTTATTTTTAGTATTTAAAAATCTTAATAAAATATTATTAATAGAACAAGCACAAACAAGTGTAAAATTTTCTTTATTTTTTATAACAAACCATTTACTAATTTTATAAATTAATTCTTGAAAATGGTCCTTGCTCTGTTCCTAGTTAGTTGTAAAATCAACAATGAACACCTTTAGTTGCTTTATTAATAGAGGTCGAGAATATTATGATGAATGATGCAAACACTCACGTCAGGGTTTATGATACAAAATGGTTCTTGCTGTGTTCCTAGTTAGTTGTAAAATCAACAACGAACACCTTTAGTTGCTTTATTAATAGAGGTCGCAAATATTATGTTGAATGATGCAAACACTCACATCAGGGTTTATGATACAAAATGGTTCTTGCTCTGTTCCTAGTTAGTTGTAAAATCAACAATGAACACCTTTAGTTGCTTTATTAATAGAGGTCGCAAATATTATGTTGAATGATGCAAACACTCACATCAGGGTTTATGATACAAAATGGTCCTTGCTCTGTTCCTAGTTAATTGTAAAATCAACAATGAACACCATTAGTTGCTTTATTAATAGAGGTCGCAAATATTATGTTGAATGATGCAAACACTCACATCAGGGTTTATGATACAAAATGGTCCTTGCTCTGTTCCTAGTTAGTTGTAAAATCAACAATGAATACCTTTTATAAAGGTTGAAAAATATTTGAACCATTGAAAAAGATTAATCTTGTTTGAAAGTTGTGTAGCAGAATAAATAAGTCTCGGTATATATATTAACAACATAAAATATACAACTGAACTGTTTGAAATTCGTAAAGAGAGGCTGTGGGAAGGCCAAAGAAATAAAAATGAAAGAGAAATGGTTTTTCAAACCATAGAATTTGTGAATGAAAATATCGGAATTCAAAGCCACTGATGTAGAACACATTTAAATATTTTAAAAGATGTCAGATAAATCTGTCTATAATGATACTCTACATCATATCAATTTATATATATATCACTAGATGGTTAATTCGTCCTAAATCTAAACTTTTTAAACCCCCAAAACCTCCAGGTAGCATGGAAATTGTTGCAAGATCCCCATGGCTGGCTTTCAATTTCGTGAATGGGAGAGTGTCCTCCCGATGTGTTTGGTAAAATTGGAAAAACACCCTTCGACGGACGAAAAAACTAGCACTTGACTTTGGATAAGCTGTTAAGTCATTACGGTTCAGTAGTATAACATGGCATTGAGTAGTGCTGACGAGGCTTGTATAAAAATATTTCTGAGCGAAAATTGACTTATACAGAGGCCGGAACGACGAGGCTGCTGAACGCGGAAACCGCTTCGTTATATTTTTCTCAGGAAATCATCTTTACTTGAAAATAGGGAAAACTGTTTTCTATCTTGGTAAAGGTTAAAGATGCCAAAATGTTCCGATCACCGATGAGAACAGACGTTTGGACATCGACTTAGTCAGAATTAACGACATGAGTTGCCTGTACATGTCCAAGTGGTGAGCTACAGTGGGAGACGAGAAGCATCTCAAAGGCGTCGTAATTGTAATTATTATACGTTAACTGATACGTTAATTTGCAAAATCTGCCCATGAAGTTATACAGACAACAGGTGAATAATAAAACTATAAAGCTATTCTCGTCAAATTAGAAGTGCAAATAGTACGGTTTTTAGGGAAATGGAGAAGTAAATCACATTTCTTCGATTTTGTGAAGAAAGACAGTTTCTAATCGCAAATATGTAAATATAATGTACTATCGAGAAGGCCTCCAAGGAAATAATGTTCAGGTCAGGCTGTGGCCTAGTCTTGGGGTTCAGCCGTTAGGTACAATCACCTTGTAATGGATAAAGTCCTATTTAACACCGGCTAAGCCCAATAGAACCATAATAATCTGTCGACATAATCTATCGGGCAGAAAACTGGCTCTTTGGAAGGCTTTCCCGGTCCCGAGTAGTTCTGGGTAAGCGGAAGAAACCATGAGTGAATCTGGTCTGATCACTCGTTTTGTTCCAGCTGTTACTCCTCAACTTACAGTAAGGCCTTTGGGTTTTTATATACTGCTACCTAGGGATTATATCACCAAGCCTCCGTGTTTGGGCTGACCGTAGTGACGCCTAAGTGAGGTCAGACTCCTAGAGACGTTGGTTTCATACTCGTTTTTAGATCTTTTGCATTTCGAATTTGGGCGATGAATGAGACAATCAACACATGATCTAGACTCCAAATCCAACAAATCCGGGGCTTGGTAGAAAAAGGGAAAACTACTGGTGTTTCTGAGAAGACTCAATATTTAAAACTCCGCAAAACTCGAAAACTTATATTAGTCATCGAATTAATAATTAGTCATTGACTCAAAAGTAATATGATCACTGCTAGAAAATATCCTGGTTATGATTTCAAGTTAGACCAAAACCATCTTATTCGTTCTATCCTGAGTAAAAGCAGGAAAACATACAAGTAATGCAAAGCACCGTAGGTATGACATAGGAATGTTAAAAGCTACAGACTCAAGAGATCAAGTACAAAAAGTAAGCTATATTCAAAAACGATGAAAATGCAGGTGGCAATAAGAGTGGATGAATAATTAACTACTGTAAAAAGCGTAAAGTTCACATCGAGGAGTGTGTTCACCGAGGCACATCATATAAAAGTAATCAAGAACAATAAGGTAAAACAATGTAGGCCTATAATATAAACTATAAAACATTGATAGAAAAAACCTCCAAGGCTGTAATATATACATACTCAACGAAATATCAGAATAAAATGATAGGAAAGGAACAATGTATAATAAATATTAGTATATAATAATAAAGAAATAAAAAGGTCGAGCAACTTGCATGAAAAATTCAACTTGGACAAAAAGATAAAGAAAGTGACTGTTAGGTGTAGAATGAACACTACGTAATACATGGGTAAATGAAAGGAAACCTAGTGTTAGAAATAAAGGAAAAGCTAAACCAACTGCAAACCTATATAGAAAATCTGTTCGAAAACACAGAAAGTCTATATTATGGAAGACTATTTATTTATTTCAATAAATACAGACCGGACATAAGCAAATCATAAGTAGAGTATACTATAAGTCTTATCAAACATGTTTAAGATTCTAGGCCGTGTGAAATCCATCCACATTGAACTTCTAAAGGCTATAAATCAAAAACATATTCGATTTTTTTTTTAATGAAGAGTCTGTTAAAAATATTATTACTGAATTACTAACTACCTGAGTTACTGTATAGTGTCACAACTTAAGGAAGATAATGTCCAGATATGCGAAATATTGGACTATCAGTCTTTTTGAGCTAGGTCCCATTGAATTCCTGAGGAATTTATAATAAACTGGAGATAAATGTGAGTGACTTTCGGTTTTGGAAGAAGTCTTGGTAAAAATCTTCTCTGCTGCCCAGATAAATTCCAAAAATATAGGACTGTGGTCTGTGAAATGAATATATGGTTTTTTTAAAATTTCTCTAACAACTATTAAGCTTTTAAGAAGTACGAAGGCCTTTAACAAATGTTGATATTGAGATATTTAAAAGGCGTTAAACGAAACAATCAACTGACCTCCCTTATTTTAAATTAGATAAATTTGACGAATTTGTAACGAATTAGATACAAATGACGTAAAAATCTAATTTGGGTAAAAAAACTCTATCTTTGATTGGAAGAATATCTTACACATCCGATTTTAGTAGCAATATCGAGGAGTTAGGCGAGGTTGTGTAACGTCATTCCATTATAACACTCTTTAACCACATTTTTAGGCGTGAAATATAGGCAACTCGGCGTGAAGAAAGGGGAGAACCCATGGACAGTATTAGAAAGCAAATCCAGTTCTAATGTTGGGGATCTTCAACAGTTACAAGAAACTCCAAGGATTAAGGCCTAAAACTGAATAAGGATTAAAGCATATAACTAAACGCTAACCATGCAAACTATAAGATTGTTATAGATACACCTATGCTGAAGGTAGTTACACTGGTTATTTTTGTCTAAATATGATTAGACTTACAGTGAAGCTTAAAATTACAACAAATTTTCAAAATTCAGAAATCCTCACAGATATATAAATTGTTACCTTGAAGAAATATTAAAGAAAGCCCCTGTTATATCAACAAAGTAATAAATTTTATTTCATTATGTTTTATTTTCATTCTTTTATTAAACTATCCACTGTAACACATTTCCTATATTTAATTAATTATTTTTTTACTTCTAGCAAAACACTTGAAATTATTATTACTTTTCTATTATAATTACATATAGTCAACACCTTTAGTAATAAATTGTAACTGTTGCAACAATAATTCCTGTAATTCTGTAAATTTGTTGGTTGAAAATACTGTCTGGCTTTTGTTTGGGAGAGTTCATGTTAGATTATCTGTAATTTTATAGCCTATATTTAAACCGTTAAGAAATGCAAATTTGTTCTATAGTTTAAAAAAAAAGTTTAAACCCCTTTGTTTTATTTGTGTTGTACTGCAATTATTTGAAACCGGAGTCCAATTACTTCAAAGAAAGGCATATACATATTAGTAAAGATTTATTTCATACCCTTAAAAAAATTAATAAAATCAAAGATTTTGAAGTGTGTGTTTTTTTATAACCCGTTACAAAACTACATTTGTTAACGCCTAAAAGATAGGCTGTTGTGTTACAATGATCTTCACAAACTAGGAAAATAAATAAAGTATAATTTCAATAAACAAAAATTACTAAGTTAAAATATGAATTTAAGTATTTAGTAATAATAACTATGACTGTTTTACACAAGCATTGAGATAATATTATTCAACGCGTTGTGGAAACTACTTTATCCCCAATGGTTGAAAAATATCCCCATTGAAGGTTTGTAAAGCTAAATTTAATAATCAAAGTATAAAGTAAATCATTTCAATATTATATTTTGCTTATATTAATAATTACAATTATGACACACTGTGCATTCCAAAAGGTTGTAAAATGAATTTTTTAACGTTGTTAAAAGTATTGTATATACCTCATTCTTTTATAACCATTGAAAATCAGCTGGTATTATCCTTTAGAAGACGACTTTCAATCAAAACATTTCAAATTAGTGTGTATTCATAAACATTGCTACTTATCATTCAAAATTTTAAAATGTTTCTTTTCATTGTTTGGTTTACATTCGATAAGTAAACATTTCAATAAATAAATTGCAATAAACAAACTCCTAACAGTTCGATATATAAAATATTAACAAAATTATATATATAACAGCCTATTGAATTTCCATAGTATTTTTGTTGCATACATTGTATAAGGGAAAATGTCACATTTTTATAACGTTGAACACAATTTGACAGTTAACACTATGAAACTAAGCCATAAAATCCATTTAAAACTACTCACCTTACTGTAAAATTTATATGCTGTTAATTATTAATTTCTAATCGGTTTTTTGTCACTCATTCACTAATTTAACCCGAACTAGAGATAGCAGTATGGCGGAGAGTGTATCTGACAGAGCGCTCTGGCGAGCGCCCGATGCCCTACGTATTGATTCTCACCCTTTCATCGTCCCACTCCCACCCTACTCACCATCCACCTCCAGTTACTCTTTCTCATTCTGCCTTCGGTACTCTCTCATCACAAACACTGTAATGAACATACCTATCATATTTTAATGCATTTCAGCGTTCTATCAATCAATAAGGTTATGTGTTCGGTATTGATAAGCCTAACTACTAAATCCATTGTTTGCACTAATCTGTTTTTACTAGTAAAATCAATCATTTCTAATTTCTAAAGTTCAATAATAAGAGATAATAATAATTTTTTTAAAATCATTATAAAAATGTATACAGTCAAATGATCACATTGATAGAGAAGTAAAAGAAATATTCATAGAAAACTATGTAACTAACGGCAAATAATTTGATGAATTTTTATTAAAGTCAAGTGGTGTTAATGAGTACCATTTCCTCACTACCTCTTTCTCATCACGTTTCCAACTGCATAGGCGTGAGTTTCTTAAGCGGTTGAAGTTGAAAGAAAAATTTAATAAATTATTGAATAAACAAAACTTGCATTATATGAAGTGAAACTGTAATTTAAAATTGCTTACAACTGAAAATTTAAGGAAACGTTTTTAAACATCCTACTGAGGAATATCGGTTTCATCTAGGAAATCATCATCAATACCTCACCAACTCATTGTTGGAGCAACCTCGTGCACGGTAAAGCCAACTTATATGGCTTTGTGTTACAATTAATTAAATACATAAAGGTATTGTTACTAATTAATTTCATGTCTACAAGAAAATAAAGTTATCAACTAATTTTTATATTTTAAGAACAACCTCTTACATAGACAAGAACCGTTTTTCATAACTATTTTATGATATTTAAAACTGTTTTATCCTAAATTTAACGATGTGCTATGCAAAGATGTGCTATACATTGATCTATTATTCAATACTTTCTATGGATTTAGAACTTGTAATCGTAAAATCAAATAGAGGTTTCAAGCTGTGAGAGCAATATTAAAAAATGAAATTTATCCTCGTCCTGGTTGTTGCGTCAGTCGTCTCTTCTCGTGATATTTCCACACAAATGTTGTTGAAATGTTTTTAATCATATCTTCGAGTGTTAAATGTGTTTTAAATCGGATGTAAACTGATTTATTTCTATTATTGTAAGTACTTTTTGTTACATTTCAAAATGTCAGTAACAAAGTGGTAATGATTATTTTTTACATAAAATTAACACGTACATATCCGATTATGAAAAATTTATGAAGCGTTTTGTTCCTTTTTTACTTTACGAAACACTTTGTAAAAATGGCGACCAATATCTTTATATCATTTAATGAGATTTGTGCTGCGTAATACAAGAGGAAAGTTTAATGTATAGTTAATTTATTATTTAAGTTACAATTTAACTTATAGCTAAAAGAAAATAACAAATGACATATAACCAACTTAAACAAATTACACATAACCTACAATAACAACAGCATATATCAACTAAAAAGTTTACCCTTCTATATTAAAAAAGGTGTATTGAAAAATTATGTTTATGTAGTTATATAACATATATGTTATATATACATATATGTTATATATACATATATGTTATATATACATATATGTTATATATACATATATGTTAGACACAACATATATATGTTGTTAGATATAACAAATGAAACATCTTATACGTCCTATCATTTAGCAATATGTAACAACTTGCCTATAGTAGCAATTACGTTTTGTACAAATCAGGACTTCCGATTCGGGAGATGTGTCCCGAGTAAGGGAAGGGTCCGAAATGTCCGTTTTAATTTATACAAGTAGAAGCTACTTCAGGCAAGTCTTGAAATATTGCTATAAGTGACTACCAGTAGCTCAAGTTGGAGATGAAAGCCAGTTTACTGTTTTTCTAATTAATACACAGTG
Organism: Prosapia bicincta; assembly: GCA_036971475.1. Taxonomy (NCBI): domain Eukaryota; kingdom Metazoa; phylum Arthropoda; class Insecta; order Hemiptera; family Cercopidae; genus Prosapia; species Prosapia bicincta. The sequence goes on along the minus strand of JBAIZL010000008.1, from coordinate 24,326,252 downwards.
TTTGAAGGTTACATTGTTCTTTAGAGAAGTATAATGTTAATTATATGATCATTTCTTAATACTGGAGTAGTTGGGTAAACATTAGCCATTTGGGTTGTCCCGCGAAATGTTATTGTAACCCATTTTGAAAAGTTTTGTTTTAGTATAAATTATTATTTGAATCAATTTGCTGTGGGTTATTTGGATAAAGGAACCATATAAGACACAATTTTAAGGGAGAAAAGTTTTTAGTAGTATTACAAATAAAGTATCTAACTAAAATAAAAATGTAAGTTTGTTTTGCAAAGGTTTGTTATGTAGTTGACAGTAACTGTAACCGACTGTTGGTAAATATAATTTTTTTACAATTTTGTTTTACATTTTGTTTATTTTGGATAAGAATATAGACAAGTTTTTTTCTAGAAACTAGGACACAGCTACAGGTTCTAATGACTCAAAGAACAATCGTAATATAAACCCCTTGTTACAACCTACCTAATTGGGTTCCTGGTTTTCTGTTTTCCTCATTACTCTTTATGAATGTGTGGATTTGCACTTTTCCGATACTCAAAAAATCCTGGTTTCTGCAAGACAGTGGAATAGGTATGACGTTATAACTGAGACCTTGTTCACTGTTACTACTAATTGGTGTGTGATTTTCACAGAAAATATAAGCAAAATTATTGAAAACATAAGATCTTAAAAGTTTTTTATAAGATCTCAAGTTATCATTGTAATCGAAGTGAAATTAAAAATACGATAAAATTAGGTGCTTCCGCTTTGAGGTTTGATACTTGAGTGGCAGCGGTGGTGGTATGTGCGTGAATGGTATATGACCACTTAAAGCCATAATAACTATTGCCAACCCCAAATTGCAGTCACCCCTAGACTACTAACTTAATCCGCGCGACTACAGAATACTCCAGTGTTAATGTATAATGTATATAAAATAGTTGCCTATGTATAGTAAAAAGTGACGTAACACAAAAATAGAAAGTAATGTAAAATTTAGTAATATATCTAAAAAGCAGCAATATAACAGATATTGTTTAGGAAATTAATCTAAGAAATAGCTTTTATGACTTTTCAATAACAATAACAATAAAACCAATAACTTTGTTGTATTTCGTATTTTTTTAATTATTTATTATGAAACAAATTACAAACAAAATCATTGAAGACGTTTTGAAAAATTTTGAAGATTGTTATTTTAAATCGGATATGTTTAGCTGTTAAAGAGGTTAAAGGATCTGCTCATGTTTCTGGATTTTATTTTAGTTTTCGTCGTCTTACTTTATAGGAACGAGGAGCATTTCAAAAAAAAAAAAAAAATACTTCAATTTATTGTTAAAGGGAAGTCCTTTGATGGACCTAACTTTATTCCAAGCCAGATTTCGCAAAGTAAAACTAGAATTTTTGAAGAGTTAAGGAATGGGAAAAAATCTGTTGTAATGTGATCTAACAATAATTTTCTATAACTGAATGATATTTAACTAAGTGAATACGAAAGGGTTTACTTGCTGACGCGTTTCGAAATAGTCGTTCCTTTACGAAGCAGAGCCTCTACTCTTCTATGAATAAAAGCTTTGCTTCATAAAAGGAACGATTGTTTCGAAACGCGTCAGCAAGTAAACCCTTTCGTATTCACTTAGTTAAGTATCTTTTAATTATAGTTTAATCAGGGAATTCAAGATGATTACAACAAGCAACTTTAATTATTTTCTATTTTTATTTTCCCTCCATAGTCTACTGTTATGGTCAAGTTTTTCGATAAGGCTAAAACGTTATTAATTATATTAGGGCTTATATAAGGCGGTTCCTTTATTATATTTGTTTGTTTATATTTATAAATCCCTAAATATAACCATATTGACATGTTTAGGCTTCTTTATATTTTTCAATTAGTAGTACGTTTTTTTGTTTAGAGAAATGTATGGTTAATTGTAAGATATTTAGACTGTAATAAAATATACATTGGTCAAACAAAAAACTAAATTCAAGGTCAGACATGGAGAATAACTGAGATCGTACAATCGTTTCGACTAAGGTCGTACACTCAAACTTATCACGTCATTGAAAATAATCATAATTTTCCCTTAATATAAAACACAGAATTATTCTGAAAAGCGTACAAAAAGGACGAAAACGTCTGGGAACATTTACAGCTTTATAAACACACAACTAATGTAATCAACGAGCCGGGACAAATCCCTGTTGCTCCCGCCAACAAACTAACTCAGTTAAAGTAAAAATATAACATTGCTGAAACATAATGTAGCGATTGAGTTTCTCACACTTAGGCCTCAGTTCTTCAAAAACACTACAGATTTATAAACACACAACTAATGTAATCAACGAGCCGGGACAAATCCCTGTTGCTCCCGCCAACAAACTAACTCAGTTAAAGTAAAAATATAACATTGCTGAAACATAATGTAGCGATTGAGTTTCTCACACTTAGGCCTCAGTTCTTCAAAAACACTACAGATTTTTGCTTGTAAACAAAGAGAGCATACTCCAAAAGCTTGCTTGCAAAAACCCAAGTTCGATCCTTCTTCATGTATTTTTAATTTATATGTGGCAATCGTATGCAGGAAAACAGTATAGTTTCAATTTATATATACACTCAATTATAAAATGAGAATATTATACGTATAAAATTGGTGCAGCCGGTGTTAAACTTATCAGTGTGTTTCAGTGATACGATAATACTAAATAAAATAAGCGTTTGATAAAACCGGGGCTATTGTAGCAGATTTTCAGAATAATCTCTTCTCAGGATGTGTTGACTGATGAGGAAAGGTGTGGAGTGAATAACATTCGTTACATTTATTAACATTTTTTGACATCATAACCTCTTAATACCCTTTTTGTCATTCATTTTTCCCTCTTGTCTTTTGCTCTCTAACTTCATTATTTTAAAAAAATAATTTGAAAATACTTTAAAATAAATTATTTAAATAATTTGTATGATGTTCAATCATGTTTTGTTTACATAAAATATCACCTGTTTAAACTAAATTTGCTTTATAAAATCATTATCGTGTTTAATCAATTATAAAAACATATATTTAGGATTATTTCTGTAAACATTCTTGTAAATCAGACGACACAGCATCAAGGCGCTGATTTCGTAATAATAACTATCAATATTTAGATATCAATGTACTAACAAATATTCAATATTAATTACAATTCCAATTGTTTTTTTTTTTAATTAAGATACGAATATATAATGATCATCCGAAACAGAGATTTTTAGGATAAGAATCCACAAACTTTCAGTTTCCCCCTCCCATTTTCCCTTGTGTTTATATTTTATATTTTATGTAAAGATTTATTAATAAAAATGTCTGTATTTGCTTAAAAATGAAACATCTATTACAGGTGCTTTCTTAATTTTGTTCTTCGTAGAATTTATACCCTTCTTCCACTGCTTTCTTCCTAATTCAATGCAAACACAAAACAAATCACCCCTTGTTCTTATAAGACATAAATCAGTTTAATTAATGGAGGTTTTTGTAATTTATAAATTGCAAAGACAAACTTGTAATATATTCATCTCCGTTATCTCTAATCAGTTGAGTTAAAACTCGTAAAAAATTGCAAGTAGATAAGTTATATTTTTTTAAACTATTTTAATTATGAAAAATTACATTATTATTTTTGTCTATTTATGTTTTTATAAAAACATTAGGAATCGGCAATTTTCAGAATTATCTCAAACCAAAAAATTATTTTTGTAAATAAAAATTAGGATGTATTAAAAAATGTACCTTCCATGAGCCATAACGTTGAACATTTACAACCCTCGGGGAGGCTTATAGTGGGGTTGGAGAGCTTTTAAAAAAGTAACACTTATGTAACTCTACTTGAACATGTTAAGCCCCTCTAATTATCACGTAATTAACGCTTAAAACTCTTTTCAAATGACAAATGTCAATGAGAATAACAGCATTTTTCTTTTTGCTATTAGAAAAATAAAATATATCACTTGACGAAACCATCACTTTAACTCTACAAATATTCTTTGTGCTTAGCTTGTGAGGTTGTGTTAAAAACAAATAAAAAAATACACAAAACTCACAAATTAATCATTTATTTACTCATACGCGTTTCAATGACAAAGTCATCATCATCAGTAGTAACTACAAACTCTAACTTAAAACTTCAACATTTGTAAGTTAGAGTTTGTAGTAGTAACACTCACTGATGATGATGACTTTGTCATTGAAACGCGTATGATTAAATAAATGATTAATTTGTGAGTTTTGTGTATTGTTTATCTGTTTTTATCACCTTAAGAATTATATAAAAACCTTTCTTCTTAGAAATTTGCTACTGATGAACAATTATTCTTTGCCATTTTTACTTAATTTTTCTCTAAAATATGTCACTACAAAAGTAAATAAAATTTGTTTCACTCTTAATATTAAAGCTACAAAATATTATTTTAGTTTATATTAATGAGTTAATTTAATTGAAATGAAAGCATTCACAGGTTGTTAAACCCATATATATTATTTACGTCATATTAAATAAAGAGTGTAATGCCATGTTCCGTGCCAGAAACAATATGACGCGTACTATGCGCAAGTAACAAACGCAGAGACGTAATTCAATAGCTTTAAACAATCAAATTCTGTTCCAATGAAAATTAACCCGAGTTTTTTAACACTACTGTTCTATACAGCATAGATTAGTCAATCCATTAAAGAATTTCTTTTAAGTAACTTTAAAACCCTATAATATGGAAGTGCAATGTTTACATACAAAGCCATTGCAAAGACAATAATATGAGAAATAAAATTAAAACACTATCGAGCCAGTTACAGGTTACACTTAATGAATTTTAAAATCACCCAATCAGCTTTAATGATAAATTGATGTTAAATTATTAGTTCAAAGTTAACCACTTAGCTTGAGTAGTGAATTTATAATCACTACTTTATAGTCATTAGTTTATGACTATCCGAACTTTAAATTTTGTAAGACTTACTGAGACAGAACATTTTCGATCGCTATGTGGCGATCTTCATGTGTCTTCTCGACAATATGATAACATTGATGAAGATCGCCACGTAGCGATCGAAAATGTTCTGTCTCAGTAAGTTTTTACAAAATTACAAAATTTAAAGTTCGGATAGTCATAAACTAATGTTAAAGTGATTAATTAAGTTTCACTAAACGTAATGGACTATAAAATTCAAGAATCCGTTGAAGTTGTTTTTAGTCTCAACATCTCATTGATTAAGTACTTTTTATACCATATTTTTTGTAAGTAAAATGTTTGAATTCAAAAGTGTTAGAAAAGAGATTGACTTTCATGCCTAAAGAATTATGAATAGAAATACATTATATACAACTTAGTAAATCCCATATCAATCAGTATAAAATAGGGTGATTTCTTTCTTACAAGATTATGTTGAATCATGTGTTAATTCAATGCACTACCAAAATCTTTCAACACTTATTATGGCTACTTTGGAAGATAGACTCACGAGCTGTTCGTTCACCGTTCCTCACTCTTTCAAACAACGCAATCTTGAACTGGCTTCCCAAATCAAAGGCAAATACACCTTCTTATCTTCTGAAAGTTTTATTTCTCGTCAGTCTGTCCGTTTCGGTTGCCTTATATAATAGAAGCTCTGTTTACATCGTTAAATGAGACGGATTAGAGCTGCACTTACGGCAAGAAAATAATATGGTCAGTACTAGACTTCTGCGGCCGATTTAATGTTGGTTTGAACCTAATAAGTCGTTTTCACCAGCTGAGTCGACCTGGGGACAAATTGGATTCGAAATTCTTTAACTGAAATCGAACCCAGGGCATTTAGGTTAAGAGACAAATTATCTGACAACTTAGCTGTCTAAACCCCAAATCTATAAAATACTTATTTCATCAAGTCATTCGCTCTTGTAGTGGCAAATTAAGTCCTACTCTTGTACAGGTATGACTTTGAAACATAAATACTGACCTTCCTGTTATAATTTTAGTAACGCCAATTTAAACGAGGTCTGTTTCATCCTCATAAAAAGAGTTCTCCCATCTTCGTACTTGGCTTCAAACAAGTAACAGAAAAGTTTAATTTTTTATAGTCTACTATTTTGTAAAATAATACACAGTTTTAAAGAATTTCGAAATTACTGTTATAATACAGTTAACAAAAAGAGTAACCCAACATTAAAAGTAAACAATGTATTTCAATTTCAAAATCAGTTGAAAATATATTTTTGTCATATTTTGACGACAAACATTGACATAACTAACGATTCAACATTACTGAGACTCGGTTGTGAGCACAAATAAAATATAATGAACACCAACTCACAACCAACAATGTAGTTTTATTCCTGACAGTAATGACAGTATAGTTTGTATTCACTGATAACTTTGTCATTGAGTTTGAGAAATAAATTATTGAGGGTGGCTTATTGTTGAATATTATTTAATTAATAATTGAAGCCTAATATTTAATTTTTCTTCTGAGTAATTATATTTCTTAATTCAAATGAAAACTATAATTCCAGATACTCACGAATTGTATTGAATTGCTCATAAGTATAACTAAAAATATAACACAATATCCGTTTTGAGATATTTCCTACACATAGCTTCTTTCAATAGAATCATGGAAGCAAGGTGATATATTATCGTTCGTCCTGTGCAGAATTCCATTACAAGACGCGAGCAACACATGACACAACAATCAACCATACAGTCTTATTATTTTCTTTTAATATTATAACATTCCTTGTATTATAAAACGTTATTGCTCATTTTAGATATTTTTGTGTTTCTTACCTGTTTTTATTTATTAGTATAATATTTGATATTATTTATGTTTTCAGTATTTTATTTTTCGTCAAAAAGTTAGATTTGTTTTGTAACTAATTGAGGTTTTACAAAAGAAACATTTTTACTCTGTGAGGAAAAAATAATAATAAAGGTATCTGTAGCACAAAATTATTAAACATAATTTGGTGTTCTACGATGATATAATGTTTTTTTTTTTACAAAAGTTGCATGAAATCTGTAATTGCATTTCTTATTGAACAAACCGAAGGTTCAGACATAGAAAATACTGTTAAAATTTTGTCTGAAATTGTTTAAAACAGTGTCACATGAAATGTTTGGTAACAGGATTTGTAATTGTTGTGTAGGAATCGTAAAGCTTTCCCATACGAAGACAGAGACGATTCTACAATGAATTTAAAGAATAAAATTAATTATTAACCTTATTATTTCTCATTATTGAGGAAACAGGAATAGTGACTAACGAAATTTTGTGTATCTTAAAACGTTTTATAGTTGACAATATACTTGGGTAAATTTTTCAAGACTCTTCAGTCATTGAGAACAAGAGTTAAATTTAATAATTATGAGTTTAGATATTGTCATAAGACACTTTGCGCCTGTAACGTTTCTATTACAGTAAGTATAGTGCAATGCGTAAAGTATAAGCAAATGATAGAAGGAGCAACCACACAACACAAAAATGAACAATTGATAACCAATCAAATGAACTGTTATTATTAAAAGTTATTATTAATATTATTTTTTAATTTTATTTTATTATTATTATTTCTTTTTTTTTGCTGCTACTAAGACGAGTCCTACCTAGCAGCTTGCTTTCTGAAGGTTGAAAAAAGTCAGGCTTGTTTCAAGCATTCTAGTAATGCTGATGATGTGCAGTTAAATTAAAGTTGCTTTGGAACATTGGAAGCAGGTCCAAAGGTCGGAACATTGGAAATTAATGAACCGCCGTATAGCTGTCGGATTCTTGTGTTGCTGGAGCCGCTTGGAGTAATTTCCTGTTGCATCGCTCTTTCTCATGCGGCCTTCTTCATGAGTCTCTTTTCTCTGACGGCTCTTCATCTTAGAGTCTTAATGTATGGCAACGTTCCAAGATCCCTCACTATGGCTCTCAACACGATAACATGCAGACTGCTGCTATTGATCCATCCCCAGAGTGGCAATCCTTACGGGCTGAGGACTTACTTGTATACCAGCAATTTATTGTAGAAGCTCTCCTCAGAAACAGACCTAAGAGCCATGCTAGTCTTCTGTACCGGATCTTTTATTACACGTGAGATTTACGGTTCTGCTCAGGGAATCCTGCAATTTAGCCTTGCGCCTGCTCATTTTATACGACAGGCAAGATTAGTATCACCCCCATAATGGCGCTCCCGTTGACAGGTATATCTCAAGATACAGCACTGACCCAAGGACACTACACTGAGGCACCTCTGCGACGAAATGCTTTGAAAGTGGAGAATTCCCTATATTGTTTATCTCGGACAATTAAAAATTATAAGTTTCTTTTTAAACATATAACAGCTGAGATGAACTTATATGACCACACTCGAAAAATCGTAACTAATTTAACAATCAAGAACATTTAATTTTACACATTTTTGCATCAAATATACAGTATTATTTGCATTACATTTATCTGTACCTGCAGTTAAATGTTACCAAGATTTCTTTCTTTACAATTCAAGTTATTAGGACTAAAATAAATTATATTTATCTTTCTAGCGTCAAAATGACCGTTTTGCTTTTTATTATTAAAGTAAGTGTGTGTGTGTGTGTGTGTGTGTGTGTGTGTGTGTGTGTGTGTGTGTGTGTGTGTGTGTGTATGTGTGTGTGTGTGTGTGTGTGTGTGTGTGTGTGTGTGTGTGTATTTGTAATTGCCTTTATATTTCATCTAACATTTCATAATATATTATAGGTTCGAAGATCCAAACAAGTTTTATTAGAATGTGTGTACAAGCTTTCAGGGTGCCTAATAGTTTTTAATATTTCTTCTGAAACAAAGGATTAGTAAGGATGTGACAACAAATAAAATGCTTTTATTTAAAAACAAAACTAAATTTGTTTTACATCTTTTTTTCAATAAAAACCGTAAACTATGCCAAATGTACTTCTGAAACTTATTCTGTTTTTTATTAATTATTGTGTACAGAGAGTTGTACGATAAGGCAACCCTCAAGCCCCACTCTTCACTCATTTCTACATGGTCGACCTTGAAGCTCGGAAAGGAGTTCTTTATTTTGGCGAACCCGAAACCTTGAGTTACGTGGTCTACCCACTGGAGACTCAAACGCCTATTAAAAAATAAATTTACCAAGTGGTTAATCTGGGGAAATGTAGATGATTAATTAAACAAATTTTACGTGGCAAGCTCACAATGCCTGCATTGTTTTATTAGGGTATGCTAATGAGGAAGTAGATTAAAGGGGTTCGGTTTTTGTTTTGCGACTAATTTAAACAAAGTAACGTTCCGTAACCTTTTATTCTGAACCTAGTTTTTAGGTCTTAATTTTTAGGTTTATCATGCTAAGATTAATATTTTTTTTTATTCCTGTCAAATATAAAAATTATAACTTTAAAATTCACGAATTTAAACATTAAAGAGAAAACAATATTAAGAGTTATTCTGTAACAGAAAATAATCGTATCTGAATGACTTGTCTAATCATAAATTCTAAATTATATATATATTATAAATTATACTATGTATTTTATATGTATATATGTGTGTGAGTGTGTGTGTGTGTGTGTTTGTATGTGTGTGTGTGTGTGTGTGTGTGTGTGTGTGTGTGTGTGTGTGTGTGTGTATGTGTGTGTGTGTGTGTATCTGTGTGTGTGTGTGTGTGTGTGTGTGTGTGTGTGTGTGTGTGTGTGTGTGTGTGTGTGTGTGTGTGTGTGTGTGTGTGTGTGTGTGTGTGTGTGTGTGTGTGTGTGTGTGTGTGTGTGTGTGTGTGTGTGTGTGTGTGTGTGTGTGTGTGTGTGTGTGTGTGTGTGTGTGTGTGTGTGTGTGTGTGTGTGTGTGTGTGTGTGTGTGTGTGTGTGTGTGTGTGTGTGTGTGTGTGTGTGTGTGTGTGTGTGTGTGTGTGTGTGTGTGTGTGTGTGTGTGTGTGTGTGTGTGTGTGTGTGTGTGTGTGTGTGTGTGTGTGTGTGTGTGTGTGTGTGTGTGTGTGTGTGTGTGTGTGTGTGTGTGTGTGTGTGTGTGTGTGTGTGTGTGTGTGTGTGTGTGTGTGTGTGTGTGTGTGTGTGTGTGTGTGTAATTATTCACGATTGAGAACTGGTTCATTGTCAATCTTGGAATCTGAATTAAATAATTTTAATCACTCTCTTGCTTTGCAGTATTTGTGGTTGAATTATTTTAAAACCACGTTTCCTACCCACGTTACCACACCTTTATACGAGATATCGGAAATGTGTTCATTACGCCTAGTGTTTATCATAGTAATGTATTTAAATATTTTTTTAAATGTATCCTTAAACGTGATACTTTTAAATTTTACTTATCACTGTGATACTTTTAAAACTCTCCTCATCTAAAAATAATACTTGCAAATTACTGTAGAAAATTATTTTTAAACATGGTTTTTGAAAAGGTGCTTGAGTTTGAAAATAACTAACCAAAAACAAAGCGATAAGCAGCGAAAATGAGTGTATTTATATATGTATATATATATATATATATATATATATATATATATATATATATATATATATATATATTAAACAGAAGCTTATCGTTGATTAATAGTATCAGCATTTTCAAAACTTGTTTAGTTCTATAACTACATCAGGACTGACTTGACGTAGTATGTATATATATATACTTAAAGACCAAACAGCATTCTGAAGGCACATTAACATTAGTTATACCGTGGATCTGTGAAATGGTAACAAAAGTAATGTTTAAAAAATAAAATATATATCAAATTTTAACATATATCATGACAAAAATATATCACTTCCTGAAAAAAACACAGTTAACGTTAACACGATTTAACAGTTAATTTTCCAGTAACAGGATTTCATTTTCCCGTATTTTGCAATAAATAAAATGTAACGTATTACGATATTTTAAATATTTTAAAGTCCTGTGTGTAGATATAATTTGTAAATCGTCCAAGATCAATATCTTTAACATCATTCCTTAAATTTATTTCAAGGCACTTTAGTGAATAGGAAGGTTTTTAACGTTACTAAAATCGAAGCTTTCGTGTTACTGTTATATCTATTTCTTATTGGTCAATCTTATTGCTCTAAGACAAGGGAAATGTCGATAGGCTCTGATAAATGCACTGCACGTACAACATATCACGCTTTTGACAACATGATCTCTCGTTCCAGGAGTTTAAGCCTTACTGGAGAGACCGACGCAACCCTACATTATACTGTCTGAAAGTCTTTGTAACTCATTACCAGTGAAGAATTTGGCGAGGAAATTAAGCAATATAAACACCTACGAAAGTTTACGTAAAGAAGTTAAATATTTCAAACTGCATTTTAAAAGTGAAGAATGTTAAACAAGACATTTCAAACTCCCTACAAAATTCTCGAAGATTATACCCCTACGTTTGGTGTATACATATGTAAACAAAAGAAATTATACTTTCAATTTTCTGAAACAATTCTGTAACACATCCAGAAAAGATGCATTTATTCATTCTGTAACGAAATAGCTTAGAATATTCACACGAGCCGTCATAGGAATGACCAGGAGTTTCTAGTACGGATGTCAATGCCTTAAATCGCCCCTCCCCCCTATTTTCAAACAACAAAATATTTTTAACATCATATATACGATTTATAAATAAAATTTTCTCGGCTCACGTCGTTTATCGGAATCAAGACATTACTACATTGGGGAAAGTCACGTTTTCTGCCGCCGGGATGTCTATTTACACTATAAATATCGTTGTATCAGAGACAGAATATATTCACACTTTAGCTATATATACAAAATGTATAGAAACCCACGCACTTGTGACAAGTTTACACTGTAACGTGATGCGATCAATTGTTATAATTCTTAATGAATTTATAATGTTAAATATTGCAGTAATTCGTTACACAATTAGTTATTTGACCTGCAATGTCAAAAATTTAACTGAACATAAGACTGGTGCGTTCAATAAATAATTTAACCAACAAATATTAATTTAAATAAATCAAGTTTTACTGCACACAAAAAATTTATGAAATGCAAACAAAATTATATTTGAAATGTTTAGGCTACTTTATGTTTTTGTATTAATAGTTTTACATACTTAAATTTATAAGAACTTTATATTGTTAAAAAAATCTATGGCATGGCAAATGACATCCACTTGAGATTGCTTTTACGTTATTTAAAATACATTTCAGTTTATCTATCAGACATTAAAACTTTGCTGTTACATTACACAAAGTAATTTACACTTCCCATTCAAAAATAAAAACTTGCATTATTATGCCGTGACCAGTTAAAGTTTAAAAGTTAAATTTTGCAAGTTAATTTTTAAAATAACTTTTACATATTAACATTTTAAAGTAAAATCATCCCTTTGCTCCTCACATGTTGAGACGTCTGTATCCGCCCTACATGCCGCCAAGGAAAGAGTTCTAATCAAGGCCACCACCCGAGTTTTTTCAACTTCCGCACACCGTTGCTGCGCATCTAGCGAATCAGGTTGTTGTATATGGATACTGTCTCAGCCAGGACCTTTATTTTATAATTTACAATTTTTTTAAATTTTATTTTACATTTTAAAATTAATATCTCGTTTTGTTTTCTGAATCTGCTTTAATATGCAGAGTAAAAAACTTTTCGCAACTGTCAGCTGATTATGTAGGCAAAGATTAACACGTGGTTGTACTTCCTTTTTAGTTTAAAACTCAGCTTTCACGTGAACATATTTTTCTTTGGTTTAAACTGTACTCAATTCACAAATAAAATTTGTGCTAAAAGTTAATGCCCCTGATTTTTGCGTCCTTCAAAAGATAACGTGGGCATCAGCCACTTACTTTGTTTCAGATATTTTATGTTTTATTTTGTTTACATCGCTACAATAAACAATCTCGTGCGTGACTTAATAAACATTCAACCACTTGATTGTCTATACATCGCACGTAAGAGCGCTTTATAAGACTGGCTACATGTAATATGAAATCTATTCCACTAAACGAACTTTACAAAATCAAGTCATTATTTGGTCTAACTGCCTATCCTCAATTAGTTTTTCTTGAATTCAAGTAAATGCTAAATACAAAAATAGTTTTCAAATTTTAAATAAATAAATATACTTCAAATTATTTTCGAGTGTTGAAAAGTACGGATAATTAGGTTTTTGTATAGCAATAATGAACAAATTAACTCCAAAATCGGCCATATTCCTCTACAACATTAATTTATTAGAGATGTCATTTGAGTTATTATAACTCCAGTTGATTGAATAAATAGCTCCATCTAAGATCAACTCCACTGAAACTACGATTAAGAAAAAGCTCTCGCCAATTAAATTGTACAACAATAACGACCAAGTGACAGGGAGAAGAGGGGGGTAATAATATGTAAAATAAGAGGGGAAATGGAGGAGAATGCTTCTGTATATAAGACTGACGTGCATGATATTTTCCCAATAGACTCACTAACGAGGTAGGTAAAACCCATCCCTACCCCCAGGGATCCTGCATGATCTATCACCAGGTTTTTCCAGGTAAGGTTTTTCATCCCGAGCTTCACGCTATCGTTCTATTTTATTTCGCAATATTTTGATTGTCCATGGAAGGATATATACAGCTTTGCAAATGGACAATCGATCGTAAATCCTTCTTTTGCATTACGAATATTAATCGGATGTGCGTGTGAGACGAAAAGAGAAAAAAGATAGAGCTTTTGAAGTTATAGCCTAACTCTCCAAAATTATTCAAGTCTGACTAAAAACGTAATAAATTCTAGAAAAGACATACGGTAACATTATATATATTCTATAACTATTATATTTAATGTTTATAATAAAATAAAGACTTGCTAAAATCATAATTTAATTATGATTATGAGAACATATTATGTTCTCATTCCCAGTGACGAAGATCGTCCAGTGGTATCGTTAGTGGCATTTAAATGTCAATCGCCTTACACAGTAATATCTGCTAGAAATATATATTCAGGTATTTCCTTAATATTTCCTGTTCTTATATTTTATTGGAAATATTGAAAGTAGTTAATTATTACTTCAACCAACACTGCAGCAAAGTTTAATATTTGACCTTGACGCAAAGTTGGCTAGCGTTCGAAAAGTCGTCTTACAGAATGTCGCAGCGTTGGGTTTAAACGAAAGATTCATTTAAAATGTATGGCGAATATCGCGCCATCTATTATCCTACCTTTAGAAATCGTAGTCATTTGTTCTTATAACGTTTTTAGACCAAGTTTTATGACGTAGATAACAATATTTAGTAGGTCTACTCAGAAAATATAAAAAAATCCAAACCTAAAAACAATGACGATAACATTTATTTTCTTTTAAGAAACAATTTTTTCATTTATTATATAAATAAAAATTTAACCACGTACGTTTTATTACAGTTATAAATATTTAGACGATGTCTTACATATTTTAGTTCTTTAACCGGTCCTTTAATCGTATTATGTAGATCATAGATTTTTAAAAATTTCATGGCATTTGCGTATAATATTCGATGGAAAACAATCTTCGATAAAATGAAGCATAGATTCTTTCTTCGTTATAAAAGGCCATTAGGGAAAAACATCTTTATCAAATTACTCCTCGGTACTTCGAAATGATTTACTCGTTTAAATTCAAATTAAAATCGGTATAAAAATAGCTTATTATTATTTTTTTTTAATTAACAAACTATGAGTTTTCAAATTTTAAAAAGCTTTTACTTTATTTAAACCCCTACATCTCTTACTAACAGTATACAATTACAATTAAACAGTACATTTTAATGAAAGCTATTTACTTCGCAATTTTCCAAGAACCTGGTGACACCGAATAGTGAATGATCGAGCTGACAGGCTGACGACTACACTGGGTCTAAAAGAAATGCGTGTTTGTCGGGTTGCGTTTTCCCGCTGAAACGATATCGCCCCAATCTCACTAATATCGACTAAATTACCTTACTCTGTAATAACCAGAAGTGACGTCGGTGAGTCACAAAGTTTCGGAACGTGGGGCGTATTGGTCGCCGCCTAAGAGTCACAGGCTCAGATTAACTCCTCAAACTATAGGACTGACATCCTCGTGAATACTCATACTCGATACTCATTTCTTACAATAATTGTCATAATTCTGGTCGTAAATACATTAGTGTATATATTTCTTGTAGTTTCCCACACATTCAACTTCATTAAACATTTCTTAAATTTTTTACACGAGAAAATAAGCAGTATAATAATGTTAGAGCATACAAAATATGTATAGTAAATAAACGGTTGCTATATTACGTAGAGTTTTTCATTCGCAGCCTTAGCAGTTTTTTCCATGTTTGATCAAATATTTTTAATAATAATAATAATAACTCATTTGTTGTAGAATACCAATATAATATTTTTTTAAAATCGTAAACCAATCAAACTATTATATTTTGAACAAGTAGTTTTGCTAAAACAACTGGAGTGTTTAAATAACGTTAACATTTTAATGGTCTAAACCTATTAATTATATCGCTAAGAATTACTTATATGAATATATAGATCGACTAGAGGAGAGGATTGTGAAACCTCTAATGGAAGTAATTTGTGATCTCTAAAGAAGAATCACATTGGCAAGAAAGTGTATGTTTGTAAGTATATTCAGGCACTGTAATAAAAAAAAAGGTCGAAACCTATTTAAACTTTGTAGATTACTTGTTATTTCAAAGATTTAAATAAAAATCTTTCTTATTATTTCAACAATTAAACATCAATTAGAAGTTGTGAAGTAATATGACAGTATAAAACTACTAAATAAGCCTAATTTGAATTTAAAGGTAGTGTTTGTTATAGAGGTCTTTGTCATACTCTCAGTCATTAATTTATTTTAATGGTGGGGCTCTAAACATATTACATAGATAGAGGGTAAACTTTTCACCTTAGTTTAGAAAGATCTATTCCAGGTAAGCAACCCTGCCTATAAACCATCCTTTGTAAGTGATGGTAGCCACACTAAATGATTGCCTAAAATTAACACACAAAAATTAAATTAATTGATCTTAATTTTATTTTATAAAGTTTTTTTAAAATAATACTACTACAGATTGTTTTGGACAAAATAATCAATCACTCATGGTCAGTTTAATTTTGGCTATGAAGGGGGTGAGTGTGGTATTATAACCTAATACATAATTAGAAGTTTTATTTTATAAATGTAGAGATCTTTTTCAAAATAATTGAAATATTAAACATCACTGATATACCTATGAACACAAAAAACATATTAGGTGTTGTATATTAGGTGGAACATATTGTACATTAGGAGGGGAAATTTAGATCGTAAACCAAGGTTTAAATTTACGTCCTGCCAAGGTTTAAAAACGCGTTATGAAATTAGAAATACATAACTTTTATGAAACTATGTTTTTCTTAGACTTGTTTTTTAAAGTTACTACTATTTATATTTTAATAAAGTTTTTATTGTTTAAGAAAAATTAACCTTCTCCAGGAAATTTACAGCCTTGATATTTTTGTTTTAGTTATATTTTATAAAAAGTTTTTCCGTTGTATTTTTAGAAGTTTATGTTATAAGCTTTCGTTAGGACTAAAATCTAATTCTTTTCGCATGGAATGAATCTACATGAACACCTATAATTAAGTATAAAATGATAATTAGGTATGTATGAATATGTTTTACAAAGTTATCTATTTCTCAACACAAAGTTACTTATATATGAGACGGTTAGAGCATGAGTGGGTAATGAATAGAATAATGTTAGATAATAAGGCTAAATATTAAGAAAATGCATTGGGTTGATAAAGTCTAATACGTTTTTGTGGTGCTACCTATCACAAACTAGTGTAACTGAAGTTAGATCACTCTGGCAGTAAAAATGACATATTTCCGCACTTATTTCTGATCTTAACTCCATTTTTTTTTTTTTAAATTAGGATTATCCCACTTTAACTCTAACCGTCATATTAGTCAATACATTCATGCATTTCTGTAGTTATGCCTCTTTTAAAATATTGATGTTATTTTTATGAAAGTTTGAGGCATCCTAATTGAATTTTACTGCACTTATTCTATTAGGCCTATAATAATTTCAAGTAACATTTATTTTAATCAAATGTATATACTGAACAAATTCCGTTATAACACAGCCAACCAGTTAATCTTATCTAATGAAATGTTCAGGATAACGTATTTTCTATCTTGTTTTTTCTTTATTCGCTATATTAATTCGTGTGTAACAAATCCTGTTTTAATGAAATAATTTCAGTATAACGAAGTATCTTTACACTAAAAAAATATAAACACAATTTCTAAAGGGTTATATCTATCGCTTTATTTGAAAGAAACATAAATGGCTCACAATCTATATCATTGCAAAAAAATTGTACACGTAGGCCTATAGTATACAGTACAAAAAATTCATTTTTATGAACGAAACTATAAAAACATCCAAGTCAAAATAACAGACTTTTAATTTTAAAAACAATTAAAAAGGTTAATTTTTTATTTTAAATAAGAAAAATCTTTTTTCCATTATAGTTTTTATGGTTTTTTTTATTATTATATACTTTACTACCAAATAGTATCAACCGTATCCACGTTTACTCCTACAGAAAACTAAATTAAAAACTTCTGTAAAATAACGTATTAGTCTATTCAGTTCCTTTTCAACAATTTTACTGCAACAATAATAACTTCTTATAAATTTTAAAAGCTAAGAATGAAGTTATATAACTATACATTGAGCTTAGCTTACAAATAAAAGCTAAGAATGAAGTTATATAACTATACATTGAGCTTAGCTTACAAATAAAAGCTAAGAATGAAGTTATATAACTATACATTGAGCTTAGCTTACAAATAAAAGCTAAGAATGAAGTTATATAACTATACATTGAGCTTAGCTTACAAATAAAAGCTAAGAATGAAGTTATATAACTATACATTGAGCTTAGCTTACGAATAAAAGCTAAGAATGAAGTTATATAACTATACATTGAGCTTAGCTTACGAATAAAAGCTAAGAATGAAGTTATATAACTATACATTGAGCTTAGCTTACGAATAAAAGCTAAGAATGAAGTTATATAACTATACATTGAGCTTAGCTTACAAATAAAAGCTAAGAATGAAGTTATATAACTATAAATTGAGCTTAGCTTACAAATAAAAGCTAAGAATGAAGTTATATAACTATACATTGAGCTTAGCTTACAAATAAAAGCTAAGAATGAAGTTATATAACTATACATTGAGCTTAGCTTACAAATAAAAGCTAAGAATGAAGTTATATAACTATACATTGAGATTAGCTTACAAATAAAAGCTAAGAATGAAGTTATATAACTATACATTGAGCTTAGCTTACAAATAAAAGACGTACACAAAACTCACTAATTAATCATTCATTAACTCTCAACTACAATGAGTTGTAAGTTAGAGTTTGATGTAGTAACATTCATTGATGATGATGACTTTGTCATTGAAACCTGTCTGAGTTAATAAATGAATAATTTTTGAGTTGCGTGCACCTCTTTTATTTGTAATAGGAATGAAGTTATTTAATGGATTGTAGTACTTTGTTGTAACAATTAGCTTACTTTTCGTACTAACCGTGCTATTATAGATTATATACAAACTATTAATCAACAACAGTTCCATAGGACATTAAACAAATATGAAAATTAAATTGGTTTATACGAGTAAATTATATTTTTCACTTCGGAGAAACTTTAAAACTTGAGACAATTGAAAGGTTTCCTTTAGGTTTGGGAAATATCAAAATAAAACCCTTTAATAAAATTCCTTAGATATTGAGGGTGCATTTTTCCACGCTTAGCGAACATAGTCTCTACCCACATTCCCCACTCTTCCCCACTTTAGGCAGTTTACGTATTCCTACATTTCACTGTCATACAATCCTCGGCCCTACAAAACTGGCCAATCTATACTTGTCCAATAAATCGTTTGCTATTTACATGCTTTTCTTTAATCCACTTTCGCTACTGACTCACGGTCCTACGGTTACCACAATGATGTTAAATTGCCTACATTGCGCCTTTTTTCTGTTTGAGTCTGAAGTGTTTGTAGTCCACGGTTGCCACTATGTTTGTTATATAAATACGGAATTTTTATAGCAAATACTTAAAATAAATACGTTGGCAATGTCGAAATAATAAAAAAATGTAAACATTCCTTCAAGTATACGCTATGGAAAATATGTATACATTCCTTCAAGTATACGCTATGGAAAATAAGTAAACATTTCTTCAAGTATACGCTGTGGAAAATATGTAAACACTCCTTCAAGTATACGCTATGGAAAATATGTAAACACTCCTTCAAGAATACGCTATGGAAAATATGTAAACATTCCTTCATGTATACGCTATGGAAAATATGTAAACATTCCTTCATGTATACGCTATGGAAAATATGTAAACATTCCTTCATGTATACGCTATGGAAAATATGTAAACATTCCTTCATGTATACGCTATGGAAAATATGTAAACATTTCTTCAAGTATACGCTGTGGAAAATACGTAAACATTCCTTCAAGTATACGCTATGGAAAATATGTAAACATTCCTTCATGTATACGCTATGGAAAATATGTAAACATTCCTTCATGTATACGCTATGGAAAATATGTAAACATTTCTTCAAGTATACGCTGTGGAAAATACGTAAACATTCCTTCAAGTATACGCTATGGAAAATATGTAAACATTCCTTCATGTATACGCTATGGAAAATATGTAAACATTCCTTCATGTATACGCTATGGAAAATATGTAAACATTCCTTCAAGTATACGCTGTGGAAAATATGTAAACATTCCTTCATGTATACGCTTTGGAAAATATGTATACATTCCTTCAAGTATACGCTGTGGAAAATATGTATACATTCCTTCAAGTATACGCTGTGGAAAATATGTAAACATTCCTTCAAGTATACGCTTTGGAAAATATGTATACATTCCTTCATGTATACGCTATGGAAAATATGTAAACATTCCTTCAAGTATACGCTGTGGAAAATATGTAAACATTCCTTCAAGTATACGCTATGGAAAATATGTAAACATTCCTTCATGTATACGCTATGGAAAATATGTAAACATTTCTTCAAGTATACGCTGTGGAAAATACGTAAACATTCCTTCAAGTATACGCTATGGAAAATATGTAAACATTTCTTCAAGTATACGCTGTGGAAAATACGTAAACATTCCTTCAAGTATACGCTATGGAAAATATGTAAACATTCCTTCATGTATACGCTATGGAAAATATGTAAACATTCCTTCATGTATACGCTATGGAAAATATGTAAACATTTCTTCAAGTATACGCTGTGGAAAATACGTAAACATTCCTTCAAGTATACGCTATGGAAAATATGTAAACATTCCTTCATGTATACGCTATGGAAAATATGTAAACATTCCTTCATGTATACGCTATGGAAAATATGTAAACATTCCTTCAAGTATACGCTGTGGAAAATATGTAAACATTCCTTCATGTATACGCTTTGGAAAATATGTATACATTCCTTCAAGTATACGCTGTGGAAAATATGTATACATTCCTTCAAGTATACGCTGTGGAAAATATGTAAACATTCCTTCAAGTATACGCTTTGGAAAATATGTATACATTCCTTCATGTATACGCTATGGAAAATATGTAAACATTCCTTCAAGTATACGCTGTGGAAAATATGTAAACATTCCTTCAAGTATACGCTATGGAAAATATGTAAACATTTCTTCAAGTATACGCTATGGAAAATATGTATATATTCCTTCAAGTATACGCTATGGAAAATATGTAAACATTCCTTCAAGTATACGCTGTGGAAAATATGTAAACATTCCTTTAAGTATACGCTGTGGAAAATATACTCACTTCTTTATACAATTGTTTAATTATTTTTGTAATTGGTATTTTATTTCTATCTTTAGAAGACTTTTTATAAAGCATACTCATATTATAAATATGAACCTCAGACATAATTTTAAGAACAACGCAAAACCTTTTACCCATGTTAAAAATTGCATTCTTATACGTTGTGCTCCCATACATCCGATACTTATACCAATGCTTTATTCAATTATTGCATTACGAACTTGAAAAGATGTTTTATAGCTCCTCTACAACTACTAAAACGATAGGACATTACTCTACAAGTACGTTTGTTATAAATTTCAACGTTTTTTATGAAAAACCAAGTAAGATTTAAAATGTTTCACTTGAACCAAATATGTTGAGAGTCTTTCCGGTTTCTTATTTGACATTTTCGGTAGACGTTAAGTTTATTTACTTTGTTAATGAACAAACAATTTCATTTCTATACTTTATTAAACATTGTAAATTACCTTTAAACTTTAGCAATTGCTAAGTTGAAGTTAAGTCGAACTTTTCAGTCGACTATCCAGGCTATAAATGGTAAGTACAAATAGTATAAACGATACTGACTACATATAAGCAAATATCTTGCTTCCATACTATTCTACTGCAAGTACAAGTTTTTCACTACAAACCTAACATTTAAACCTGACTCTTCAAATCCTTTCCGTCCATATTCCATTTACATTAAAGTAATATTTACCAATTATACTGTAATGTATTACTTACTATTACGTATTAAATGATTTAAACTTTTTTCTGTCCTTAAAAGTCTTTTCGTTTATCGTTTCAATTTACCTTTTTTTCTTTCACATACCCCCCTTCGCCCCTTCACCTCTCCGTTCTCAGTATCAAATGGTGTTACCATTTCATAAGACTTTACCATTTACTTTACTATAATGTCCCCCCTCCTTCAATCTCGGGAGATTTCTGTTGCGCCGTTATGTTGCTTAATGTTAGTGTTACCTAATTTGATCTTCATTTCTTTAACTTTCGTTTCACAAAAGAGAGTAAAAGGGTAGACCCTTCCTTATGGCATGATAGAGAATAGGCTACTCCCTGCACGAATGATAATCTCTCACCCTCTCTTCAGGGGGTTTTTGTCCCTATATTATTCCTATGTATATGCACAATCCTTTCCTATACTTCGATGGCAAATCTCATTCAAACAGAAATGTAACCACTTTTATTTCCTCTTCTCTTTTTACTTCACTCGATCTTCCTAACATAGTTTCATTTTTTTGTTTTCTATTTGACAGGCTCTGTTCTCCAATTTCAACGTCCGACGATTTTTAATCGTTCCTACTTACAATTTCAAAAATTGAAACATTTCGCTGCTTTAAAAATTATTACAAATTCTTTACAGTTTTATTAAAAATAATCTAAAGCATTTTCAATTACTTTATTTAATTTTTTAAGCATTTTTTCAACAAATGTTGAAAATTAATTAGAACCCCAAAAACACTATATCTTAAACGCTTTACAAAAAACAAAACTAAAAAGAATTAATTTTAAATATATTACTGTTGAAAAAAATATACGACAGCTAGAAAGAAAAAGTTAAACATCACTCATACGTAAAAATCAATTAAATCAACATCAGTTATATTTTTTATAATGTCTGCTTGCATTAGGTTACACAATCGCAGGAAAACAAGACAGGTGTATTTGTGTCAGTCAGGTGAAATCCAATGTCTGGGCTGTCAGTTATCGTTTGTTTAACCGCTGCTTCATTTATTCTCTTGCTTTTTATTTCGCCTGAAATGCTGCTGCATAAAATTCTTTCTTGATACCATTGTCTTTTGTTTTTATTAAAGTAATTAAAAAAACTAATGACAGTCCTGAATATCCTTGATATAACCTATTGCATAACATTTAAAAAACTCCATTTATTTAACTCATTTAACTCATTTTCAGCGACAAATCGTTTTAAGAAATTTATGTAACTTTTTTATTTTACTGACAATTTTTTCATGGACATTTGTTATTATTTTAATTAGTTCTAGTACTGAAATTATTTACGAAATTAACATCTGTATTATACAAATAAAATGAGTTTTTATTCTAAATGAGAAACCTTTAATAATTTTTCACAATAACAATCTTATTATCTTTCGTTCAATAAACAAATTATTTACGTAGTTAAAGTTTTCAAAGTTTTTTTATCATTAAATTTCAAAATGTGCATGCAATTGTTTGAATAATGTTCGTATAATTTGTCAATACGGTTTTGGTAATGTTATACAACAAAATCATCCAAAGGGTAAATTAAAAATTTATTCTTTAATATATATATATATATATACTTCGTAGATACTTCGGAGTACTCTGCATCGAAAAATGATTTCCTTTATTTGGAAAAATGTTTTAAAGCTAATGCAAAACAAGAAAGCAGTAAATATGAATATGTTGTAATATTCCGAACCTGTCACAATAATTAAACACGTAAACAAAAACAAATTTATATTACTTTTGGACATTATTAAAAAAACCTTTAATTCATTTCAATACTTACCCAACAAACATAATAACATGCTCTTTAGAGTGTTAAAAGAGAGTTATAATAGCAAAACCAAACATATTCATAAATTTTCTTTTTCCTCTCTTTCCGTTACTATAAGATTAAATATTGACTCAATTTTACTGCTTGCATAAAGAATTTTATTTTAAAACTTGTTCACCTTTACACTCAACATGGCAATTCTGTAATGTATTGTTGCATTCCTTAATTACACTTTTCTGCAATGACAATTGTTAACAAATGTTTGGTATTTTCAAACATTTATGAAATGTTTAACATTTTTTTTAATTACTTTTAATAGATACCGACACATTATTTTGAACACAATCTGGTCTTTTTTTAATATTCTAGCACTTTCAGGCAACTTCAAAACTTTACACTAAATACATTTAAATGTTTAGTTTTATTTGCTTACATTTCTCTTATCACTTACACTTTAATGTACTTAAAGTACTTAAGTACATTATAAAATACTTACTAAACAAGTAAACATTTTGTTTAAATACATTAAAGTGTAAGTTATATATATATATAAAGATAAAGCTTATTGTGTAATGTGTTTCCCTGTTACATATAATTTAAAACATATACACAGTCAGAGAGATTTAAATTGTTCTCTTCTTCAGAAGAACACCAAAACATATTTTATAAAATGTCTATATTTTAATATCACAATAAATCTACACTAAAAATTACGACACAGCTCAAATATGTTCTAAACTAAAACAGACACAGAAAATATAAAAGTAATGATCTTTACAAGTAAGGTCTGGCAAAGCGTGAAACGGAATTCGGGGCAAGCCAGATCGAAGTTGAATAAACTGGAACAACGACAGAATCGTGTCAACACAGCTGCACAATGAGCTACTGCAGTAGTTCTCTTCTTTAACCCACTCACCCATAAACCTGCTTTATGAAATACTGTTTCTGTTCTGCTTTATTTCCTTTTTCTAAAACAATTAATTTCAACAAAGTAAGGCTTTACTGAAAGTCTTAATTGAATTTAAGACAAATTAAATTCCTGTTACTTTGCAGCAATAAAGAACGAAACTAGTAAAATACAACAACCGGTAAATTTCAAATACATCAATCAAAATAGTTTTATACTGATATTATTTTTTTTTTAATTAGATTCGTAACTATTAGTCTGAATAACTTTGAATACATTAATAATGTTTGCACTGTATCTTTAGGAAAAGAAATTAATATATATTTTTAACATAATCGTAAATGTACAATTAGTTGAAGGGCGAGCAGAAGAGACAGACGACTCGAACCGCAACGAATCTAACCGTTGAGATGAGGACGTTTATCAGATAAACCAGCAGATAGAAGCTTTACAATAGAGTATTTAAAATCTAGGTAAGGGGTGGAAACTATTTAAATGTAGCTGTTGTAAATAAAATAATTCCAATGAATTTTTAACAGATATGTGTGGAACAAGTTGTAGATGTCAAACAAATCGTTTAGCTACAGTAATGCATTTGTTTATCTATTTTCATAAAAGTGTTGTATAAACGGTTTTGACATAGAAAAATCTTTATAAAGAAAGAAGATGTAAAGTGCGGGAAATTAGACTTACTATTAGACCTATAACTTACATGTGGAGACATTAAAGTGCAAGAATTAAGAAGACCAACATATTAAAGCGTAATAATGCTTTTGGATAAAACTACCTTGAAGTGATATGAATATAGAATACACAAACGTTGTCGCAGTATTTAAATAAAATTGTTCACCAAAAACAAAGGCTCAACATATTTAAATAACGTTTTATGTTTATAGCTAAGCACAACCAAAATAAAGAATAAATGTAAATTGACATTGATTCAATGTCAATACATGATTCAATACATTTAATTCAATGAACCGAAACGATCGTGTACTACAAACTAAAATACGTCTTACTGTAATGGGAGTACTATAATACTATAAACTAAAGTACGTCTTACTGTAATGGGAGTACTGTAATACTATAAACTAAAGTACGTCTTACTGTAATGGGAGTACTGTAATACTATAAACTAAAGTACGTCTTACTGTAATGGGAGTACTGTAATACTATAAACTAAAGTACATCTTACTGTAATGGGAGTACTATAATCTATAAACTAAAGTACGTCTTACTGTAATGGGAGTACTATAATACTATAAACTAAAGTACGTCTTACTGTAATGGGAGTACTATAATACTATAAACTAAAGTACGTCTTACTGTAATGGGAGTACTATACTAAAGTACGTCTTACTGTAATGGGAGTACTATACTAAAGTAAGTCTTACTGTAATGGGAGTACTATACTAAAGTACGTCTTACTGTAATGGGAGTACTATAATACTATAAACTAAAGTATTTCTTACTGTAATGGGAGTACTATAATACTATAAACTATAGTACATCTTACTGTAATGGGAGTACTATAATACTATGAACTAAAGTACAATTTACTGTAATGGGAGTACTATAATACTATAAACTAAAGTACATCTTACTGTAATGGGAGTACTATAATACGAATAGTACTATAATACGAGTAGTACTATAATACGAGTAGTACTATAATACGAGTAGACGGAAAGACAAAAATTGTCTTTACAAGCTATTTAGGTGCAGTTAAATGAATTCTGTGGGTTGAGAAGAAGAGGGAATTCGAATATATATACGTTTAAGGCAAATTAAATCTAATGTGTATTGAAAATAATGTAAATGGAATGTTTTACTCACCTTTTAATTTAATATTTGTAAATATATCTGAATTATTGAAAGAAAACTATATTGTACCAATTTCTTATAAAGGAGAGCTCCGAAATAATTTAATTTCTTTTAAATAAATACAAATAGTTTTTCTTCATTAAAAATTTGCAATAAGCAATTGTTGTACCAAATGCAAATGATATGTTAGTCATATGAAGATAAATCAATCCGTCTATTAAGAGTTATTTACAATAAAATTCAATAGTAAATTTTCTTACTGCTACTGAATTACAATATTTTAAGGCCTTCAACATCAAATACTAAATGCTACGTTGTACCTATTGTTAGGTTGGACCTTACATATCGGCGCATTTTAAAATTTTCTAGTTTTGATGTACAACAGTTTTAATGATTTCGATCAATCAATACTGTATCCATTTAGAGTAACTAAATAATAGCAGACGTACGATTTTGTCTAAGAAACACTGGTTCTTCTTTCAGTGATTGAGCTATTCATTTGACAGTGTGCAGATTTTTCTTATAAACGAAACACGAAACTCCTGGTGATAATAATTAGAAAGAATTATTTTCAATAAACCCTTGCGATGAACTAAAATGTGTAAAATAGGACATTTATGATTTAATTTAGTCAGACATTGTTGGTCTTCTTTAATTTTGTCTAGTACCATGATAAATATAAAATTTATCAAAACAAACAATAAAACACAATTAGAATCGATGTGGGAAAAAAATAATTTCAGAAAGTTTAGTGTATTCAGTTACTTAAGGAAGCACGATTGTGCATGTGCTATTCATTCAATTTTTATATTATATAGGTCATGGGAGTTAATTTTGGCTAATTAAGATGAGAATAAATAAAAACTGACAAATGTCTGTTTTACAACAAGTGTTTTTCCTAATCCGTTCAAATAAACATCTTCAATATTCTTAACAATTGTATTGAAAATACAAAATCTAATAAAAACCTACTTTATAAATAAAAATTAATAATGTTCAAAAGTAGTTTTATCGATCCTTATACATTAGAATAGATATTGAAATTATATATATATATATATATATATATATATATATATATATATATATATATATATATATATATATATATATATATATAGTTATAATGTAAATCATTTCTTACAGTGAATTGAAAAACGTAATTTCAAAAAAAAACATGTAGCTTATTTAAAGTCATTCAAGTTAAAGAAAATATTTTTTGATCTCACTTTTCTATTAAAATGCAATTGAAATATTAACAAAAATTAGAGCAATATTTTCTTTCAGAGTTAAATTTACTTTTAATTAGTTCAGTATCTCGCAGGAAGGGCGCACTACAAACGTTTGCATGAGAATTCATCGCATTATCCTTGACCAGCCTGTCAAATAACTGTAATATAGGAGTGACCTCATTGTCTGCATGATGGTAAATAGGATGTATCTTATTTTCAAATAGCATATTTTCTCTTATATTGAGCTAGACTTTTGAAATATGTAAAACATATAATTTCATCGCATAAGATGTATTGCCTTAGTAAAGGAATACAATTTACTTTTATTAAAAATATTATAAAAATTACTTATTATTTGCCTATACAGAAGCAATGTATTAAGATCGTGTCATTTTCAATTAAATTATTATTCTATACAGTTGTTTTTGTACTGAATTAAACTGCAATTTATGAACTTATTTAAAGGAACCATTTATAAACCACGAGTAAAATTCTCAGGAATAATTTCATTTTTAAGTGAATTTTCTTATGGTTCATGATATAAAAAAATTGTGAAATAGATCGTGACGTCATCACTTATGAATTTTTAAGAGAATGCGTACCAATCCGAAGCACAACGAACTGCTCTATTATTAATTGCCATTAATGTTACTACTGTTGTGGTATTCATTTAGAGGTTAATTAAAGGTTATGAGATTTTTACTATTTTAAAATGTTCTATATATTATAATTTCCAAGTGTTTAAATTATGTAATTCTTATATTTTCATACAACAGATGTCTATCAAGTGGTATTTTACTTTCTGTCTTGTACATTGGCAGTAAGGAAAAATATCTGTATACGAAAAATTGTATTGTTTCTTTTACGTTAACGGTTAATAGTAGTTAAGTAATACACTCATTCGTTAATTATTTCAATTTATTTGATTAATTTTAAAATTTTAATAATTCAAAAAGCTATGTTTAGTTGAATATTGTATGAGTTTTAAGTCTTTTCCATAAATCATCACAATATATAATAAATCTAAAGGAAATTTAACTGCTAAAGACTTTTATAACGCTGCGATACGTCTTAACGAGTTCCTAATGGCTCTCATAATTTTAACCTTATCTCTTGCCATAAGAAGTTTACACTTAGTGGTCGCCATGTCCAGCAAACAGTTTTTTATTGTTCGTTTTCACGGCGGTTTTAATTAATTTAGTTGGGTGTTGAACATTTTTTTAAATTCAGAAATTTATTTTATTTTACACGTAATATATTCTTTTAAAAAAGAAGCCAAAATATTTTTACACGAAATTAATCCCTTGCAGTTCATACTTTTGAAACATGTGACCATTTTTTCTTGGGTGCAAATATTATCGGTATGGCGAACGCCAAATGACGTAATCACCAGAGTTGTGGTTTTTTTGACAGTAGATTTGTATTGACAGTAAGCGAACTTTTACTGTAAAAAAGAGCATAAAAATGGAGTTTTCCAAACTATATTAGGTCATTCCTGTATTTTAAAGAGCGTAGATATAGACAATGTAATTGTTTTTCAAATTTGAGTGATTTGATTTTTACTCATAACTAAATATCTCGTCTCAAAGTATTCTCAAAGCTCGTATTAAAGTCCGTATTATTTCACAGTGTTATCACAGTTTCAACATTTCATAAAAAATATTTTATCAATGAGATATTAGTAAATGTTTCAACAGGCATTTCCAGATAAGAAATAACTATGAGCTAAAACAAGAAGCCTTTATCTAAACTTTTAGAACTGTCAACACCTAAAGGCGTACCGGGCACCTTTTTTGGGGAAGTAAAACCTGGGTTACGGTAGCACGATTCTCAGCGTAAAAGATAATTGCATAACACGAAAGTTATTCGACTTATTTGAAGGTTATGTTTAAATTATCAGCTTAAGTTTAAAACTTATAAATTTAAATTGTAAAGTAAAAATATAAGTATTTATTTATTTCGTCTTTTCAAGGTCACGTTACATTTAGTACTACACACACACACACGCGCGAGCGCACACACACACAGAGACACACACACACACACAACGTGCTCCGGGTAAGGCTAGTGCAGGCTACAATAAATGAAGTTACATAACATATGGGTTAAAACAGCTGTTCTACAACATGACCTTTAACGTAAAATCATCTTAGTCAAGTCCTACTTAAGCCAACAAAGAAATATTTTATTTGAGTTTTTTTAATTTTATAATTACAGCTTATATAAATATGTCAAAATAACAATATTAATAGGAAAAATAGAAAGCGAATTTTCTTGTAATCTTCCATTTTCCTTTCTATGTGTGGTGTTTTAATAGAAAGGTCATACATTTTTATTTTAACACACACACACACACCAATCATACTCGTACACACGTATACACGGTTTTCTTAGCTGAAATGTTTAGGAGCGTCCGACATGTTTAGATGGAGAACATTCTTGGTGTTTTTGAGCGAAATATGATTTTATCGTGTTCATTAGCGGATTTGCTGTAAAATTGCAGCGGCAATTGATTGTCTATAATCTCTGCAGGTAGTTTTATAATTGTTCGAAAGATAGTTTTAGGTCAAATTTAATATAATTAGAAAAATTATTTACTAATAATATTATTTTGTGTTAGTTTATGTTAAAGAAAAATTATATTTTTTTGTAAGTTTTAGTTTAAAATTAGTTAGTTAATTCATCAAAGTTTTGTTTTAGATAATTTCTTAAAACCTATTTAATCAAATTAAAACTTCAAAATGTGTAAGAATGATACAATTTAAATTTTTAAACGCAAAGTTATAATATACATCGCTTGTGTTTCGTTCTGTATCGTACGAGTTTTATCAGTTTACTACAGAAAATTAAAATATTAAATAAATATATAAGAAACACTGAACTGTTAAAGACTATAAATGTTATGTTTAAATAAGGGTGTGTGACTCTAAATTAACAATTGTTCTTTCTCTTTATCATTGCAAGAGTATTTTATTTATTTTCCAGGAGAATTTATTTTTATTTGAGTCATTTTATAGCATAGTTTTATTTTTTATTTCTATATTAAACTTAGTAAATGTATTTTGAATAATTTTTCATTTTAGTATAGTAATATTATTGGGCTCAGTATACGTGTCACTTGTCCCAAACTTTGCAAACAATTATGCCTGAAGATGTAGACTGTCTACAGAAATACGAATAAAACAATTAAACTTTTCTCTGACGCCTCAAAAAATTCAAATTTAACCTCACTTTGCAACACAAGAATTAAAATTTATTTAAAAGGCAAGGCCATATGTTATACTACATTACCCAAACCAAACTGTATTACTGTTACACTATGTTATGATATCATTATTGGTAAATTTCAATAAAGTTACTAAGTAATCCAGTTAAGACAAATTAGTTTTTTGTGATTGAAGCTCACCAATGTGCTCAAACAAGTGGCTTTATCGTTTGCATATACCAATTTTATAGTATTTAATAACAAAAAATGAAATATGTCAATGCAATGATTTATCTGTTTTTTAATTATAATGATTGGATTGTACAACGATGTATTTATAATACTGGACTATCTAATCGTACATGTTAAAGTAGTGTATAGCAAAGTTCGTTTTAAGATAATTTTAATAACATAATTATAAAATATTTATTTACGTTTTGTAAACCTATTGTTTCATTTTTACACTATGCTTGTAATACAAATAAAGATGAACAAAGAAATGTAAATATTTAAAAAAAAACTCGAACATTACTACTGGAACATTTATTTATTAACTTCAAATTACGTTTTTAATGCCTGAAATTTAACTTCTTACAAGCATTATTTTGCATTTAAGTTACATAATTGAGTTCAATAAAATTCTAGAACCAACGCGTTATTCTTCAAATTTACAAATATTATTATAAACATATTTTTCTAGTTTTTTTACAAACAAGCTTATTTTTTAAGGTACAATCCTTTATCGCTACATTTTCCATTCAGAGTTTCAATTCTGTCGGCAGTTCCATGACTGCTTTGTGTTTTACATTTTTTTTTTTTTGAATAGAGATTACCTTGTAATATTTTTAATGAAAAAAATATTTTCACCTTAGTCTTCATAAAATATTTGACGCCTTATATATAGTAGTACATAAATTCAGGGCTCTCGCGAATAGCACAAGACCATTATAACAAATACTGATTTCATTTATATTCCTTTCATAATGGTTTTACATAATGAATATAAAAAGAATAAACAAATATTCTTTGAGCTTAGCTCGTGAGGTTATTTTAAAATCAAATAAAAACATACACAAAACTCACAAATTAATTATTTAATTTATTCAAACGCGTTTCAATGACGAAGTCATCATCATCAGTGAGTGTTACTACTACCAACTTTAACTTACAACTAGGCCTAGTTGTAAGTTAGAGTTGGTAGTAGTAACACTCACTGATGATGATGACTTGGTTATTGAAACGCGTATGAATAAATAAATGATTAATTTGTGAGTTTTGTGTATGATTTTATTTGTTTTTATAAAAGGAATGTAAATTATCTGTGCAGTATTTGGAAGTCCTGAATTTATTTACAATTCAATAATTTTATCCGCTAATTATATTCATAAATTTAATCATTAGTATTTCATAAGCCTATTTATCTACAGAGAAATTATTTTCCATAAGCTTAAACTTTTGAATTCTTTTCCTCTAAAGCACAAGAAATAAAGAAATTATTTATTGCTATTTTGTTAAACTGTATAAATTCTCAACTTGACAATAACCTTTATTTGTACAGCTGTTCCCTCTGACGTCTTTAGGCTGTTGTGTTTAAGCGTGTTAATCCGTGAAAAGATGTAGTTTTATAACTCCAATTGGAAGAACACATTAGATGCCCTTAAATTAATGATGAACCTAATCCTAATAAATGTCTAGTTAGAATTATGTTTCAGTAAAAAGTCAACAGACGTGTCCAATATCGTTCTACGACCTTTTGGATGATGAAAAGCGTAAAGCTTTTGCTATGTATTTCTTTATTTTAATTCCAACTGGTAGCTTTGCAATAACCAAAATTCAACTAACCAAAAGTACACAACATTCAACTAACCAAATTACGCAACGTTCATACACGGTCTTCAGCTAACCAAAAGTCTTTAACTAATCGAAAGTTCAACTGATGGAATTGTTGCCTGTTATCGTATTGCCGTTCTGCAGGCGTTCACCGCACAACTAGAGGTTAATAAATGGGAAGTAATATTTTTCTGTATATATCTAAACTTCGGTTGAATGAAAGTGTAAGGAAGTCGTTCTAATCGCAGTCGTTTATAATGTTATTTGCTTAAAAGCGTGACGAGAAAATATTTGTTCATTTAGTTTTAATTTTATGTTTAAAAATATTTTTAAATATTGTTTAAATTAATTTTTAATAAACAAAAAGTAATATTATCACCTGAAAAATTATTTTATTTGTCTAAAACGATGAATATCTCAATTTAAAAAAAATTAATATACTTTGTTAAAACCTACGTGTTTCGGAACTGCAATGCATAAATACAGGAGATTATTGTAGCTATAGAAATGAGAACGTATTTTAATCATGTTGCGCGAGTTAACTTCATTTCCATTTTTAGTATCGTAATTAGTAGCCTATCATCCATGCTCTAAACATTGTACCTTATTCAATACTATAGAACCCGTTACAAATACCAACTTGTTCTACATAATATTGTGAATAGGACACTTTGTGCACGGTAAATCATTACACTGAAAAGGATCCACTCTTCTAGCACAATCTATCTCGTTTAACAAAACTGTCAACTCTTCGAATAGGGTCACACAAACCGTATCCAACACTCTTAGATCCAAAATGTTTGGTCTCCGCAACAATTACAATGCCACAACTATTATAGTTTAATGCCCTTCCGGAAGACTTATACATAATCATGCACATCGTCCTTATGTTCCTGGGCCTCAGCTAAGCGTTTGAGAAGTCCTCCTGGAAAACCTATTCCCAGCTCCAACTAGTTCATGTTGAATCCAACGCGAGCGTTGCTTACGAAGCCACCTTTGGTATTGCCAAAGATGCGGCTGTAAACCACCGACTATATTCTGTAATGGCCGGAGACATAAATCCAATCCCCTAAATGTCAACCAAGTTGTATACAAATTGCACGTCCTACTCTTTCTTGCTCACGCAGTGGTCCTTTAGTAATCAATTTTATACAACAATGCAGAAAACAAGTAAATGTTTGAAAACTAAGCATTAAGGTTCATTTCTAACAACGTATCAATACCGTTGTTAATCGACTGATTCTCTCTCAGCTCCAAGATTTTGTACTCACAACCCGGCTCAAATCGAGCAAAAATTTCCAAGTCCCCCCCCTCTGTGATTTAATATTACGGATCAGTCACCACGGTACCTAGAAATTCACTCCTGAAACTCTCTTTCACGGTGTAGCTACTAACACTCATTTATATGCAAAGTAAGTTGGAGCTTAGAGACAGTAATAATCACAACTTTTAATGGGTTTTAAAGTCCAGAAACTAGCTACTGGGTATCTACAGAACTGGTCTTGTTGTAAGATACTGAACTGGTCATTTTGTAAGATACCTGAACTGGTCATTTTGTAAGATACTGAACTGGTCATGTTGTAAGATACTGAACTGGTCATTTTGTAAGATACCTGAACTGGTCATTTTGTAAGATACTGAACTGATCATGTTGTAAGATACTGAACTGGCCATGTTGTAAGATACCTGAACTGGTCATGTTGTAAGATACCTGCACTGGTCATGTTGTAAGATACCTGAACTGGTCATGTTGTAAGATACTGAACTGATCATGTTGTAAGATACTGAACTGGTCATGTTGTAAGATACCTGAACTGGTCATGTTGTAAGATACCTGAACTGGTCATGTTGTAAGATACTGAACTGATCATGTTGTAAGATACTGAACTGGTCATGTTGTAAGATACCTGAACTGGTCATGTTGTAAGATACCTGAACTAATCATGTTGTAAGATACTGAACTGGTCATGTTGTGAGATACCTGAACGGGTCATGTTGTAAGATACCTGAACTAATCATGTTGTAAGATACTGAACTGGTCATGTTGTGAGATACCTGAACTGGTCATGTTGTAAGATACCTGAACTAATCATGTTGTAAGATACTGAACTGGTCATGTTGTGAGATACCTGAACGGGTCATGTTGTAAGATACCTGAACTAATCATGTTGTAAGATACTGAACTTTTCATGTTGTGAGATACCTGAACGGGTCATGTTGTAAGATACTGAACTGGTCATGTTGTAAGATACTGAACTGGTCATGTTGTAAGATACTGAACTGGTCATTTTGTAAGATACTGAACTGCCTATGTTGTAAAATACCTGAACTGGTCATGTTGTAAGATACTGAACTGGTCATTTTGTAAGATACTGAACTGCCTATGTTGTAAAATACTGAACTGGTCATGTTGTAAGATACTGAACTGATCATGTTGTAAGATACTGAACTGGTCATGTTGTAAGATACCTGAACTGGTCATATTGTAAGATACCTGAACTGGTCATGTTGTAAGATACCTGAACTAGTCATGTTGTAAGATACTGAACTGGTCATGTTGTAAGATACTGAACTGGTCATGTTGTGAGATACCTGAACTGGTCATGTTGTAAGGTACCTGAACTGGTCATGTTGTAAGATACCTGAACTGGTCATGTTGTGAGATACCTGAACTGGTCATGTTGTAAGGTACTGAACTGGTCATGTTGTAAGATACTGAACTGATCATGTTGTAAGATACTGAACTGGTCATGTTGTAAGATACTGAACTGGTCATGTTGTAAGATACTGAACTGGTCATGTTGTAAGATACTGAACTGATCATGTTGTAAGATACTGAACTGGTCATGTTGTAAGATACCTGAACTGGTCATGTTGTAAGATACCTGAACTAATCATGTTGTAAGATACTGAACTGGTCATGTTGTGAGATACCTGAACGGGTCATGTTGTAAGATACTGAACTGGTCATGTTGTAAGATACTGAACTGGTCATGTTGTAAGATACTGAACTGGTCATTTTGTAAGATACTGAACTGCCTATGTTGTAAAATACCTGAACTGGTCATGTTGTAAGATACTGAACTGGTCATTTTGTAAGATACTGAACTGCCTATGTTGTAAAATACTGAACTGGTCATGTTGTAAGATACTGAACTGATCATGTTGTAAGATACTGAACTGGTCATGTTGTAAGATACCTGAACTGGTCATATTGTAAGATACCTGAACTGGTCATGTTGTAAGATACCTGAACTAGTCATGTTGTAAGATACTGAACTGGTCATGTTGTAAGATACTGAACTGGTCATGTTGTGAGATACCTGAACTGGTCATGTTGTAAGGTACCTGAACTGGTCATGTTGTAAGATACCTGAACTGGTCATGTTGTGAGATACCTGAACTGGTCATGTTGTAAGGTACTGAACTGGT
The DNA here is from genome assembly GCA_036971475.1 of Prosapia bicincta. NCBI lineage: Eukaryota > Metazoa > Arthropoda > Insecta > Hemiptera > Cercopidae > Prosapia > Prosapia bicincta. The sequence continues at coordinate 24,290,461 of JBAIZL010000008.1, read as the reverse complement.
CATGTTGTAAGATACTGAACTGGTCATGTTGTGAGATACCTGAACTGGTCATGTTGTAAGATACTGAACTGGTCATGTTATGAGATACCTGAACTGGTCATGTTGTAAGATACTGAACTGGTCATGTTGTAAGATACTGAACTGGTCATGTTGTGAGGTACCTGAAGTGGTCATGTTGTAAGATACTGAACTGGTCATGTTGTAAGATACTGAACTGGTCATGTTGTAAGATACCTGAACTGGTCATGTTGTAAGATACTGAACTGGTCATGTTGTAAGATACTGAACTGGTCATGTTGTGAGATACCTGAACTGGCCATATTGTAAGATACTGAACTGGTCATGTTGTGAGATACTGAACTGGTCATGTTGTAAGATACTGAACTGGTCATGTTGTAAGATACTGAACTGGTCATGTTGTGAGATACTGAACTGGTCATGTTGTAAGATACTGAACTGGTCATGTTGTAAGATACTGAACTGGTCATGTTGTGAGATACCTGAACTGGCCATATTGTAAGATACTGAACTGGTCATGTTGTGAGATACCTGAACTGGTCATGTTGTAAGATACTGAACTGGTCATGTTGTAAGATACTGAACTGGTCATGTTGTGAGATACCTGAACTGGCCATATTGTAAGATACTGAACTGGTCATGTTGTGAGATACTGAACTGGTCATGTTGTAAGATACTGAACTGGTCATGTTGTGAGATACTGAACTGGTCATGTTGTGAGATACTGAACTGGTCATGATGTAAGATACCTTTTTAGGTAATAATTAGGGGAAATGAGGTAAAGGATATAGCTGAACTGGTCATGATGTAAGATACCTTTTTAGGTAATAATTAGGGGAAATGAGGTAAAGGATATAGCTGAACTGGTCATGATGTAAGATACCTTTTTAGGTAATAATTAGGGGAAATGAGGTAAAGGATATAGCTGAACTGGTCATGATGTAAGATACCTTTTTAGGTAATAATTAGGGGAAATGAGGTAAAGGATATAGCTGAACTGGTCATGATGTAAGATACCTTTTTAGGTAATAATTAGGGGAAATGCGGTAAAGGATATAGCTGAACTGGTCATGATGTAAGATACCTTTTTAGGTAATAATTAGGGGAAACGAGGTAAAGGATATAGCTGAACTGGTCATGATGTAAGATACCTTTTTAGGTAATAATTAGGGGAAATGAGGTAAAGGATATAGCTGAACTGGTCATGATGTAAGATACCTTTTTAGGTAATAATTAGGGGAAATGAGGTAAAGGATATAGCTGAACTGGTCATGATGTAAGATACCTTTTTAGGTAATAATTAGGGGAAATGAGGTAAAGGATATAGCTGAACTGGTCATGATGTAAGATACCTTTTTAGGTAATAATTAGGGGAAATGAGGTAAAGGATATAGCTGAACTGGTCATGATGTAAGATACCTTTTTAGGTAATAATTAGGGGAAATGAGGTAAAGGATATAGCTGAACTGGTCATGATGTAAGATACCTTTTTAGGTAATAATTAGGGGAAACGAGGTAAAGGATATAGCTGAACTGGTCATGATGTAAGATACCTTTTTAGGTAATAATTAGGGGAAATGAGGTAAAGGATATAGCTGAACTGGTCATGATGTAAGATACCTTTTTAGGTAATAATTAGGGGAAATGAGGTAAAGGATATAGCTGAACTGGTCATGATGTAAGATACCTTTTTAGGTAATAATTAGGGGAAACGAGGTAAAGGATATAGCTGAACTGGTCATGATGTAAGATACCTTTTTAGGTAATAATTAGGGGAAATGAGGTAAAGGATATAGCTGAACTGGTCATGATGTAAGATACCTTTTTAGGTAATAATTCGGGGAAATGAGGTAAAGGATATAGCTGAACTGGTCATGATGTAAGATACCTTTTTAGGTAATAATTAGGGGAAATGAGGTAAAGGATATAGCTGAACTGGCCATGATGTAAGATACCTTTTTAGGTAATAATTAGGGGAAATGAGGTAAAGGATATAGCTGAACTGGATACTTTGGATACAATAAACTTAATTCGGAATGAAACAATGTGCTGCGTTGAGGCCAACACAGAGTCAGTAGAACGAAGCAATCTGTGGGTTGTTTAATTAGTGGTTTTGATCTACGTCTAATGATCTTTATTTGTAATCAAGCGTTATAAATTACTTCAACTGTGGAAAAAACATATTACGAAATATATTACCAAATATTAAAACAAATATTATATTCTGTTGTGATTTTTAAAATGTAACAGAAATTAATAGAATCATAGGTGAGACTCCCTGAATGTATTGTAATCCTGGAATAGCGTCTGGGAGGTGGACGTTAACATCCAAACAACTGACAGCAATACTGTCCAAACTTTAGTCACATGCTCAAAATGCACAGTGAAGATCGATCAGTTAAGATACTTAGAAGTTATATTTGACAATAAGTTGACCTATAAACCCTATATAGCTCACTCTAAGAAAAACAACCCTGGAACTGTCACAACTATGCCTGCACTCAATGACTAGACCTTCCTCATTTAGGGCTGCCAATCCTATGTAAGTAACTACATCTCCTAGTATACAGCTGGTGTTAGGGATCATGTATGCAAGTGATGAACACGAAGGCTACAATTGTCCCAGGACCCGGTCACCAGTCCAGGCCTTACAGAGAGGTCGAAGACTTTTGCAGGCTGTCATGATTCTCCGGTAGTGGCACCAAGGCCCCAGATTCTCTCCCAGGCGCGAGTAACGAGTTTGAGGTTGGATTCGTGGGGGGAAATATTATCAATTCTAACTGGGCTGGAGATTTTCTTCACTAAGCACTATCTTTTTATTCTTTGACAAAGAGGTCAAGTCGTTAGACAAGCGCTCCTTGTCACTTTCTTCACCATTTCTCTTTCTTCTTCACTTTCACGAAAACACACTGGGTAATGATCACCAATATGGAAGTACTACGCCATATAGAGAAGGAAAAAGAAGTATCATTCGTTATTCAAAAGAGGAAGTTTAAATAACTTGGTCATTTGATGAGAAGATAAATACCGTCGACTACAACTAACAGTCCAGAAGGAGGTAGAGAGTAAACGCGGACTCGGAAGAGGAGGCCATTAGTGGCTCTATAACTTACACCAAGGGTTTTGATTGACATCAGTCCAATTATTCAGAAATGTGGCAAACATAATTAAAACCGCCAATGTCCGTAATAGGCAGAGCATATAGATATTAAGATAAAATTTGATTATACTATTTTGTTTCGTATTTTTTTTAATTACAAAACTATATTAAATAGGTCATAAAAAAGGTCGAGACAAGGTCACTAAATTTTTTTTTAATATAAAAGTTACTGGATTTTTTTTTAAACCACATTTAAGAGTAAAAAGGTAAACTGGTAAAAAAAGGCCCGGGTTGGTATTTTGTGTTGCTCAATACCCATTGTATTTTTGTTTCTGTGTAAATTACAATATTGAGAAGAAATATTTTTCAAATACAACCTCATACAATGTTTATGAGAATACAGAAACGGATCTGAAGATAGCATTTGCAGCTCCAAAATGAGTTGTTTACAGGTTGAAAAACATGTCGCTAGCGGAAAATCTTGCCTTATATGCTACCACTTGGATTAACTAGCAATGTTCCAAATAAAGTACTAAATGATCCTGTTTATAATGAACCGGTTTATACCACGTCATGACATGTTCACCTGTCACTCACTACAGAGCTCATTATTCAAATAACTACCCACGGAACATTATTTTGTGAATAACTGTAACTTAGAGCCATTGAATTGTTCCCGTGGCACTTAAGAGTAACAAGGTTAGCTAGTGATTGAACCGGGCTGGTATTTTATAAGTCGCGTTTAAAGAAGACAGTAGTTGGAAGGGTTGACAAAGGTGAAGAACCCTCACGGGTTTGGATAGGCAAACCATACCTGGAGACTGTATCCTGACGTGAAGAATTATAGTCTGTATGATGTAAACCCTATCTTGTAGACCTACGCTGGCTCGGACGTGCCTTATCACTTGCAGTCGTCGCCAGATCTTTCCTTAATGGGAGTCTGTATGATGTAAACCCTATCTTGTAGACCTGCGCTGGTTCGGACGTGCCTTATCACTTGCAGACGCCGCCAGGTCTTTCCCTAATGAGTCACATATTACCGTCCCTACTCACTAAATTGACTTGCTTAACCTAATTATAATTTCCAATATATTAATATTTGAAAAATACGAAGAAATATAAGAAGAGCTTTGATAAATACCATGTAATTTGTTAATACAAAAAAAATGGGTATGTCCTGTTAATGTGCGGTAAAAATAATAAACTTAAGAAGTTTCGTCGTGTGTGATAACGTTCTTATTGAAGTTTAATGTACGAGTACATTTCAAATATTTCATAAAAATTCTTATTATGCTAAGAAAGTAATTTACATAGTGGGGATGTTAGTATGTTACTCATTAAGGAAACGACAGCGAAAGATAAGACACGTCTTGGGTAGCCCGGGCCTTCAAGACAGGTTACATCATACTATATATATTGGCATCCAGGAGAAAAACCTCAAATTTGTATTAAAATTAACTTCACAAATAATGCAATCTACTATACACATATGTTGTAAATACTGTAAAACTATGTCTAGCAATAAAAAAGATCTTTTCAACGTGTTTTAAAGGGAATTTAAAAATATACTGAACTTTAATAAAGATGGGCAGACCCATAACATACAGAGAAATCGAATGGGCTTTATAAATATAATGTAGAAAATTATCTGCATTCAAATTACAACCCTGAATCTTTTATTACTTAGATTGGTATTTGACAAAATATTTAAAATTCATTAGTTTTTATTGATTTTAAATAATTATTTTGAAGAATTGTTGAATAGTCCCAGACTACATATTCCTATAGTACATTGCCTTGATGAAAATTATCTCAGTTTCGATCGTTTAAGATTACAGAAAACAATAGGATATTGTATAGCATACTAGGGCCTAAACGTAAAATTATCCAACTTGTTTGCCATTACGTCAGTGATACTAATTAAAACTGAATTGGTACATTGTTAAAATTGAAGGTCTCATGCCGTACGCCTTTATCAATGCAAATTAGTTTTATAGCGTGAAATGTACCGTTCCAACTGCTGATTCGTGTACTGATTCTATTTCAAACCGCTCTTTCCGGATTTCTTCAGTTAAACTGTTTCATTTTTTCCGTGAGCTTTAATAATCTGTTTAATTTATTCTATTTTAATTTATTTATAGTAGTTTATTTTAATTTTCGTTATTATTTTCTACTTTTTGAAACTTTATTCTTTTGTTAATGTTTTATAATTCTTGAATTTCCGAGCAGACTTTCTAATAAATGTCAGTTTGATTGCAAATGTTTCTTCGTTTTATCGACACCTCACTGATCTCGATTACAATGACTTTTTAATGGCGTTTTATATTATTTGTTTATTTTATTTGGATTTAACGTCAGATTCAAAGTATGGGTTTCTTCACAATCATTATTTAAAATTGAATTTCCCTTTCCGACCTTGGTAATTTATCAACAGAAGGAATAACGTGGTCTAGTGGTGAAGGAGTTGATAAGGGCTTAGGTTCGATTCCGGTTCCTCTGTCTTAAGAGTAGTTCTGGACTCGTTATACTGTATGCATCCTTCTAAACCATGTTCAAGGTATAAAAGTCATTTTTATAGCAACAAATTTATCCAAGTAGTTAGGTGTTACATTACAAATACCCCGAATCTTTGAAGAGTTTCATACATTGTTGCTGAAAGTATAAGAATATACGTAGAGGCACTTTATTGTCACTTCCCATTGAGCAGTATTCCGGCTCGTTGTTAATATAACTGCAAAGCCTGAACAAGAACTGTAAAACAGTTGGTTTGTGCTAATGATATTTACATTACATAAGCGACTCTGTTATTACAGGCAGCGGCCTTCTGTGTTTAATGTGTGTGGTGTCAAATACCAGTGTGGAAGTTAGTCTCGTCAGTGAACCCCTTTGTAAGGCCTTTTTGTAAAGTGGGTTCTTTTATGTGCAAAGTGGTTCTTTCTTTGTTTCGTGATTATTCTCAAGTTTTGTTATAGAGTAAGTGTAGCCTTCGTGTTCAACCCGACACGAAGCAGGCCTTCAACCAGGCACGAAGGCCTGAACCTGACGTGTTCAACTTCAACCTGTCACTTTGGCTTCAACCGTTTTTCCAGAGCTACTGAGGACCAAAGGACTCGGTACCTTCAATACTCCATTTGATTAATTCGATTTAGGTAATGCAATCTTTGTTCGCCCTCGGTTCGGCTTAACCCTCAGACTCGGGACTTGGTCCTGGTCAATCATAAACCCATCCGGTCAAGCATAAATCCGGCCAAGCATAAACACATCCGGTCAAGCATAAATCCGGCCAAGCATAAACACATCCTGTCAAGCATAAACCCATCCGGTCAAGCATAAATCCGGCCAAGCATAAACACATCCTGTCAAGCATAAACCCATCCGGTCAAGCATAACCCCATCCGGGCAAGCATGAACCCATCCGGCCAAGCATAAACCCATCCGGCCAAGCATAAACCCATCCGGTCAAGCATAAACACATCCGGCCAAGCATAAACCCATCCGGTCAAGCATAAATCCGGCCAAGCATAAACACATCCGGTCAAGCATAAATCCGGCCAATCATAAACCCATCCGGTCAAGCATAAACCCATCCGGTCAAGCATAAATCCGGCCAAGCATAAACACATCCTGTCAAGCATAAACCCATCCGGCCAAGCATAACCCCATCCGGGCAAGCATGAACCCATCCGGCCAAGCATAAACCCATCCGGCCAAGCATAAACCCATCCGGCCAAGCATAACCCCATCCGGTCAAGCATAAACCTATCCGGTCAAGCATAAACCCATCCGGCCAAACATAAACCCATCCGGCCAAGCATAAACCCATCCGGCCAAGCATAAACCCATCCGGTCAAGCATAAACCCATCCGGTCAGACCATGATAGCTGGCGATGTGAACAGTGTAAGAGAACCTGAATACCCTATATCTCGATACACTCACATTTTAAATTCGTCTGGTCTTTTCGTTAATGTTTCTGTCAATGTTCAATAAAACTGTCTGTGAATATATTTCTCATGTTAAATACTGTCACGTATTTCGATTGTTTGGTCCCATTTTGGGTTAGTGACAGTTCCAATAGTGTGTATGATCCCCCTTACTGAATAGCTGGCTATTTACTACCGACCATACTCCTTCGGACGCACGACTTACAAACATGTTTTCTACCGAACAGCAACAGGTTTTCGTTAATAATGTATAGCATTTGTTGATAGTAAAGTCTGATTTAGTTAGACATCAAACGTTTCTTATCAGCTGTCTTTTAGGATTTTTATCATCTTAGTTTTTTGAAAAGGTAAATCATACCAAACTAAATCGTGATAATGTTTAACTAAGTCAAAATAAAAGTTTTAAATTACACGTTTGTCTGAAACCTAATGACAGAGATAAAACATGGCCTTCGGATTAGCGGCATTGTCCAAGTAAATATTGTCGATGAGTCCCCCCGTATACTCAGGTCAAACAACTCATACAAAACGATCACACGAGCGCATAATCAAAAAATTTAAAATGTTTTGTGCAGTAACGCAACCAATCTTGAGCAACACAAAAGTCTCTTCACTTGGTTACAAAAAAAATATTATTAAAATTTCACTTCTTCTGCATTGCAAAAAATAAAAAAATCATATTCATTTATTGGTCTTGGTTTTAAATAGAAGGTAAAGTTATTACAAAAATCTAAAATACTTTTAAATTTTATAATCTAGATTTAAAAAGTACTTCGAGTTAAAAACGTAAATATCCCTATCATCACAAACCAGTAAATATATATTAGGCTAAATCTATCTTCTCAACTGTAATTGACCTATCACAGATTTTATTGGGTAATTTTTATATTTTAAAAAAATTAATGCTTCAAAACGTCTCACTTACCACGTAAGGTATCCAACTTCTCCACATTTTCCCTGACATTTATCCGTAAATAAAACAGCTGTTTAAAACACATTCCACACTGCAATGTTTGTAATGGTAAACTTCACAGTTCAAGAACTGAATTGTGTATTAGGCTTCACTGTACTAGGCAACACGCTTTGCAGTCGTGTACAGTCTGGTTAAACAATGATGCTGGCTGGCTTTCTGAAATGATTGATGTTTTAATGCTTGCCAATTAATTGTCCAGGCGACGGTTGATTGGATTTCAGTTAACTGATAACTTCTTCAATTTTAATTGTGTAAAAAATTTGATTTTCGTTCGAACAGAATAATAAAAATTTTGAATATGAATAAAGCAGAATATATATTACGTTCTAAAGCCGAAGTAGAACTAACGAAACTGAAGTGAAACTATCGTTCTTGTGACCCGTTGGCACGATAATGGTAAGAATATATATTACGTTCTAAAGCCGAAGTGGAACTAACGAAACTGAAGTGAAACTATCGTTCTTGTGACCCGTTGGCACGATAATGGTAAGAATATATATTACGTTCTAAAGCCGAAGTAGAACTAACGAAACTGAAGTGAAACTATCGTTCTTGTGGCCCGTTGGCACGATAATGGTAAGAATATATATTACGTTCTAAAGCCGAAGTAGAACTAACGAAACTGAAGTGAAACTATCGTTCTTGTGACCCGTTGGCACGATAATGGTAAGAATATATATTACGTTCTAAAGCCGAAGTAGAACTAACGAAACTGAAGTGAAACTATCGTTCTTGTGACCCGTTGGCACGATAATGGTAAGAATATATATTACGTTCTAAAGATGAAGTAGAACTAACGAGACTGAAGTGAAACTATCGTTCTTGTGACCCGTTGGCACGATAATGGTAAGAATATATATTACGTTCTAAAGCCGAAGTAGAACTAACGAAACTAAAGTGAAACTATCGTTCTTGTGACCCGTTGGCACGATAATGGTAAGAATATATATTACGTTCTAAAGATGAAGTAGAACTAACGAGACTGAAGTGAAACTATCGTTCTTGTGACCCGTTGGCACGATAATGGTAAGAATATATATTACGTTCTAAAGCCGAAGTAGAACTAACGAAACTGAAGTGAAACTATCGTTCTTGTGACCCGTTGGCACGATAATGGTAAGAATATATATTACGTTCTAAAGCCGAAGTAGAACTAACGAAACTGAAGTGAAACTATCGTTCTTGTGGCCCGTTGGCACGATAATGGTAAGAATATATATTACGTTCTAAAGCCGAAGAAGAACTAACGAAACTGAAGTGAAACTATCGTTCTTGTGACCCGTTGGCACGATAATGGTAAGAATATATATTACGTTCTAAAGCCGAAGTAGAACTAACGAAACTGAAGTGAAACTATCGTTCTTGTGACCCGTTGGCACGATAATGGTAAGAATATATATTACGTTCTAAAGCCGAAGTAGAACTAACGAAACTGAAGTGAAACTATCGTTCTTGTGACCCGTTGGCACGATAATGGTAAGAATATATATTACGTTCTAAAGCCGAAGTAGAACTAACGAAACTGAAGTGAAACTATCGTTCTTGTGACCCGTTGGCACGATAATGGTAAGAATATATATTACGTTCTAAAGCCAAAGTAGAACTAACGAAACTGAAGTGAAACTATCGTTCTTGTGACCCGTTGGCACGATAATGGTAAGAATATATATTACGTTCTAAAGATGAAGTAGAACTAACGAGACTGAAGTGAAACTATCGTTCTTGTGACCCGTTGGCACGATAATGGTAAGAATATATATTACGTTCTAAAGCCGAAGTAGAACTAACGAAACTGAAGTGAAACTATCGTTCTTGTGACCCGTTGGCACGATAATGGTAAGAATATATATTACGTTCTAAAGATGAAGTAGAACTAACGAGACTGAAGTGAAACTATCGTTCTTGTGACCCGTTGGCACGATAATGGTAAGAATATATATTACGTTCTAAAGCCGAAGTAGAACTAACGAAACTGAAGTGAAACTATCGTTCTTGTGACCCGTTGGCACGATAATGGTAAGAATATATATTACGTTCTAAAGCCGAAGTAGAACTAACGAAACTGAAGTGAAACTATCGTTCTTGTGGCCTGTTGGCACGATAATGGTAAGAATATATATTACGTTCTAAAGCCGAAGTAGAACTAACGAAACTGAAGTGAAACTATCGTTCTTGTGACCCGTTTTCACGATAATGGTAAGAATATATATTACGTTCTAAAGCCGAAGTAGAACTAACGAAACTGAAGTGAAACTATCGTTCTTGTGACCCGTTGGCACGATAATGGTAAGAATATATATTACGTTCTAAAGCCGAAGTAGAACTAACGAAACTGAAGTGAAACTATCGTTCTTGTGACCCGTTGGCACGATAATGGTAAGAATATATATTACGTTCTAAAGCCGAAGTAGAACTAACGAAACTGAAGTGAAACTATCGTTCTTGTGGCCCGTTGGCACGACCATGGTAAGAATATATATTACGTTCTAAAGCCGAAGTAGAACTAACGAAACTGAAGTGAAACTATCGTTCTTGTGACCCGTTGGCACGATAATGGTAAGAATATATATTACGTTCTAAAGCCGAAGTAGAACTAACGAAACTGAAGTGAAACTATCGTTCTTGTGACCCGTTGGCACGATAATGGTAAGAATATATATTACGTTCTAAAGCCGAAGTAGAACTAACGAAACTGAAGTGAAACTATCGTTCTTGTGACCCGTTGGCACGATAATGGTAAGAATATATATTACGTTCTAAAGCCGAAGTAGAACTAACGAAACTGAAGTGAAACTATCGTTCTTGTGACCCGTTGGCACGATAATGGTAAGAATATATATTACGTTCTAAAGCCGAAGTAGAACTAACGAAACTGAAGTGAAACTATCGTTCTTGTGACCCGTTGGCACGATAATGGTAAGAATATATATTACGTTCTAAAGCCGAAGTAGAACTAACGAAACTGAAGTGAAACTATCGTTCTTGTGACCCGTTGGCACGATAATGGTAAGAATATATATTACGTTCTAAAGCCGAAGTAGAACTAACGAAACTGAAGTGAAACTATCGTTCTTGTGACCCGTTGGCACGATAATGGTAAGAATATATATTACGTTCTAAAGCCGAAGTAGAACTAACGAAACTTAAGTGAAACTATCGTTCTTGTGACCCGTTGGCACGATAATGGTAAGAATATATATTACGTTCTAAAGATGAAGTAGAACTAACGAGACTGAAGTGAAACTATCGTTCTTGTGACCCGTTGGCACGAAATGGTAAGAATATATATTACGTTCTAAAGCCGAAGTAGAACTAACGAAACTGAAGTGAAACTATCGTTCTTGTCACCCGTTGGCACGATAATGGTAAGAATATATATTACGTTCTAAAGCCGAAGTAGAACTAACGAAACTGAAGTGAAACTATCGTTCTTGTGACCCGTTGGCACGATAATGGTAAGAATATATATTACGTTCTAAAGCCGAAGTAGAACTAACGAAACTTAAGTGAAACTATCGTTCTTGTGACCCGTTGGCACGATAATGGTAAGAATATATATTACGTTCTAAAGATGAAGTAGAACTAACGAGACTGAAGTGAAACTATCGTTCTTGTGACCCGTTGGCACGAAATGGTAAGAATATATATTACGTTCTAAAGATGAAGTAGAACTAACGAGACTGAAGTGAAACTATCGTTCTTGTGACCCGTTGGCACGATAATGGTAAGAATATATATTACGTTCTAAAGCCGAAGTAGAACTAACGAAACTGAAGTGAAACTATCGTTCTTGTGACCCGTTGGCACGAAATGGTAAGAATATATATTACGTTCTAAAGCCGAAGTAGAACTAACGAAACTGAAGTGAAACTATCGTTCTTGTGACCCGTTGGCACGATAATGGTAAGAATATATATTACGTTCTAAAGCCGAAGTAGAACTAACGAAACTGAAGTGAAACTATCGTTCTTGTGGCCCGTTGGCACGATAATGGTAAGAATATATATTACGTTCTAAAGCCGAAGTAGAACTAACGAAACTGAAGTGAAACTATCATTCTTGTGACCCGTTGGCACGATAATGGTAAGAATATATATTACGTTCTAAAGCCGAAGTAGAACTAACGAAACTGAAGTGAAACTATCGTTCTTGTGACCCGTTGGCACGATAATGGTAAGAATATATATTACGTTCTAAAGATGAAGTAGAACTAACGAAACTGAAGTGAAACTATCGTTCTTGTGACCCGTTGGCACGAAATGGTAAGAATATATATTACGTTCTAAAGATGAAGTAGAACTAACGAGACTGAAGTGAAACTATCGTTCTTGTGACCCGTTGGCACGATAATGGTAAGAATATATATTACGTTCTAAAGCCGAAGTAGAACTAACGAAACTGAAGTGAAACTATCGTTCTTGTGACCCGTTGGCACGAAATGGTAAGAATATATATTACGTTCTAAAGCCGAAGTAGAACTAACGAAACTGAAGTGAAACTATCGTTCTTGTGACCCGTTGGCACGATAATGGTAAGAATATATATTACGTTCTAAAGCCGAAGTAGAACTAACGAAACTGAAGTGAAACTATCGTTCTTGTGGCCCGTTGGCACGATAATGGTAAGAATATATATTACGTTCTAAAGCCGAAGTAGAACTAACGAAACTGAAGTGAAACTATCGTTCTTGTGACCCGTTGGCACGATAATGGTAAGAATATATATTACGTTCTAAAGCCGAAGTAGAACTAACGAAACTGAAGTGAAACTATCGTTCTTGTGACCCGTTGGCACGATAATGGTAAGAATATATATTACGTTCTAAAGCCGAAGTAGAACTAACGAAACTGAAGTGAAACTATCGTTCTTGTGACCCGTTGGCACGATAATGGTAAGAATATATATTACGTTCTAAAGCCGAAGTAGAACTAACGAAACTGAAGTGAAACTATCGTTCTTGTGACCCGTTGGCACGATAATGGTAAGAATATATATTACGTTCTAAAGCCGAAGTAGAACTAACGAAACTGAAGTGAAACTATCGTTCTTGTGACCCGTTGGCACGATAATGGTAAGAATATATATTACGTTCTAAAGCCGAAGTAGAACTAACGAAACTGAAGTGAAACTATCGTTCTTGTGACCCGTTGGCACGATAATGGTAAGAATATATATTACGTTCTAAAGCCGAAGTAGAACTAACGAAACTGAAGTGAAACTATCGTTCTTGTGACCCGTTGGCACGATAATGGTAAGAATATATATTACGTTCTAAAGCCGAAGTAGAACTAACGAAACTTAAGTGAAACTATCGTTCTTGTGACCCGTTGGCACGATAATGGTAAGAATATATATTACGTTCTAAAGATGAAGTAGAACTAACGAGACTGAAGTGAAACTATCGTTCTTGTGACCCGTTGGCACGAAATGGTAAGAATATATATTACGTTCTAAAGCCGAAGTAGAACTAACGAAACTGAAGTGAAACTATCGTTCTTGTGGCCCGTTGGCACGATAATGGTAAGAATATATAATACGTTCTAAAGCCGAAGTAGAACTAACGAAACTGAAGTGAAACTATCGTTCTTGTGACCCGTTGGCACGATAATGGTAAGAATATATATTACGTTCTAAAGCCGAAGTAGAACTAACGAAACTGAAGTGAAACTATCGTTCTTGTGGCCCGTTGGCACGATAATGGTAAGAATATATATTACGTTCTAAAGCCGAAGTAGAACTAACGAAACTGAAGTGAAACTATCGTTCTTGTGACCCGTTGGCACGATAATGGTAAGAATATATATTACGTTCTAAAGCCGAAGTAGAACTAACGAAACTGAAGTGAAACTATCGTTCTTGTGACCCGTTGGCACGATAATGGTAAGAATATATATTACGTTCTAAAGATGAAGTAGAACTAACGAGACTGAAGTGAAACTATCGTTCTTGTGACCCGTTGGCACGATAATGGTAAGAATATATATTACGTTCTAAAGATGAAGTAGAACTAACGAGACTGAAGTGAAACTATCGTTCTTGTGACCCGTTGGCACGATAATGGTAAGAATATATATTACGTTCTAAAGATGAAGTAGAACTAACGAGACTGAAGTGAAACTATCGTTCTTGTGACCCGTTGGCACGATAATGGTAAGAATATATATTACGTTCTAAAGATGAAGTAGAACTAACGAGACTGAAGTGAAACTATCGTTTTTGTGACCCGTTGGCACGATAATGGTAAGAATATATATTACGTTCTAAAGATGAAGTAGAACTAACGAGACTGATGTGAAACTATCGTTCTTGTGACCCGTTGGCACGATAATGGTAAGAATATATATTACGTTCTAAAGATGAAGTAGAACTAACGAGACTGAAGTGAAACTATCGTTCTTGTGACCCGTTGGCACGATAATGGTAAGAATATATATTACGTTCTAAAGATGAAGTAGAACTAACGAGACTGAAGTGAAACTATCGTTCTTGTGACCCGTTGGCACGAAATGGTAAGAATATATATTACGTTCTAAAGCCGAAGTAGAACTAACGAAACTGAAGTGAAACTATCGTTCTTGTGGCCCGTTGGCACGATAATGGTAAGAATATATAATACGTTCTAAAGCCGAAGTAGAACTAACGAAACTGAAGTGAAACTATCGTTCTTGTGACCCGTTGGCACGATAATGGTAAGAATATATATTACGTTCTAAAGCCGAAGTAGAACTAACGAAACTGAAGTGAAACTATCGTTCTTGTGGCCCGTTGGCACGATAATGGTAAGAATATATATTACGTTCTAAAGCCGAAGTAGAACTAACGAAACTGAAGTGAAACTATCGTTCTTGTGACCCGTTGGCACGATAATGGTAAGAATATATATTACGTTCTAAAGCCGAAGTAGAACTAACGAAACTTAAGTGAAACTATCGTTCTTGTGACCCGTTGGCACGATAATGGTAAGAATATATATTACGTTCTAAAGATGAAGTAGAACTAACGAGACTGAAGTGAAACTATCGTTCTTGTGACCCGTTGGCACGATAATGGTAAGAATATATATTACGTTCTAAAGCCGAAGTAGAACTAACGAAACTGAAGTGAAACTATCGTTCTTGTGACCCGTTGGCACGATAATGGTAAGAATATATATTACGTTCTAAAGCCGAAGTAGAACTAACGAAACTGAAGTGAAACTATCGTTCTTGTGACCCGTTGGCACGATAATGGTAAGAATATATATTACGTTCTAAAGATGAAGTAGAACTAACGAGACTGAAGTGAAACTATCGTTCTTGTGACCCGTTGGCACGATAATGGTAAGAATATATATTACGTTCTAAAGCCGAAGTAGAACTAACGAAACTGAAGTGAAACTATCGTTCTTGTGACCCGTTTGCACGATAATGGTAAGAATATATATTACGTTCTAAAGCCGAAGTAGAACTAACGAAACTGAAGTGAAACTATTGTTCTTGTGACCCGTTGGCACGATAATGGTAAGAATATATATTACGTTCTAAAGCCGAAGTAGAACTAACGAAACTGAAGTGAAACTATCGTTCTTGTGGCCCGTTGGCACGATAATGGTAAGAATATATATTACGTTCTAAAGCCGAAGTAGAACTAACGAAACTGAAGTGAAACTATCGTTCTTGTGACCCGTTGGCACGATAATGGTAAGAATATATATTACGTTCTAAAGCCGAAGTAGAACTAACGAAACTGAAGTGAAACTATCGTTCTTGTGACCCGTTGGCACGATAATGGTAAGAATATATATTACGTTCTAAAGCCGAAGTAGAACTAACGAAACTTAAGTGAAACTATCGTTCTTGTGACCCGTTGGCACGATAATGGTAAGAATATATATTACGTTCTAAAGATGAAGTAGAACTAACGAGACTGAAGTGAAACTATCGTTCTTGTGACCCGTTGGCACGAAATGGTAAGAATATATATTACGTTCTAAAGCCGAAGTAGAACTAACGAAACTGAAGTGAAACTATCGTTCTTGTGACCCGTTGGCACGATAATGGTAAGAATATATATTACGTTCTAAAGCCGAAGTAGAACTAACGAAACTGAAGTGAAACTATCGTTCTTGTGACCCGTTGGCACGATAATGGTAAGAATATATATTACGTTCTAAAGCCGAAGTAGAACTAACGAAACTGAAGTGAAACTATCGTTCTTGTGACCCGTTGGCACGATAATGGTAAGAATATATATTACGTTCTAAAGCCGAAGTAGAACTAACGAAACTGAAGTGAAACTATCGTTCTTGTGACCCGTTGGCACGATAATGGTAAGAATATATATTACGTTCTAAAGCCGAAGTAGAACTAACGAAACTGAAGTGAAACTATCGTTCTTGTGACCCGTTGGCACGATAATGGTAAGAATATATATTACGTTCTAAAGATGAAGTAGAACTAACGAAACTGAAGTGAAACTATCGTTCTTGTGACCCGTTGGCACGAAATGGTAAGAATATATATTACGTTCTAAAGCCGAAGTAGAACTAACGAAACTGAAGTGAAACTATCGTTCTTGTGACCCGTTGGCACGATAATGGTAAGAATATATATTACGTTCTAAAGATGAAGTAGAACTAACGACACTGAAGTGAAACTATCGTTCTTGTGACCCGTTGGCACGATAATGGTAAGAATATATATTACGTTCTAAAGATGAAGTAGAACTAACGAGACTGAAGTGAAACTATCGTTCTTGTGACCCGTTGGCACGATAATGGTAAGAATATATATTACGTTCTAAAGATGAAGTAGAACTAACGAGACTGAAGTGAAACTATCGTTCTTGTGACCCGTTGGCACGAAATGGTAAGAATATATATTACGTTCTAAAGCCGAAGTAGAACTAACGAAACTGAAGTGAAACTATCGTTCTTGTGACCCGTTGGCACGATAATGGTAAGAATATATATTACGTTCTAAAGCCGAAGTAGAACTAACGAAACTGAAGTGAAACTATCGTTCTTGTGACCCGTTGGCACGATAATGGTAAGAATATATATTACGTTCTAAAGCCGAAGTAGAACTAACGAAACTGAAGTGAAACTATCGTTCTTGTGACCCGTTGGCACGATAATGGTAAGAATATATATTACGTTCTAAAGCCGAAGTAGAACTAACGAAACTGAAGTGAAACTATCGTTCTTGTGACCCGTTGGCACGATAATGGTAAGAATATATATTACGTTCTAAAGATGAAGTAGAACTAACGAAACTGAAGTGAAACTATCGTTCTTGTGACCCGTTGGCACGAAATAGTAAGAATATATATTACGTTCTAAAGCCGAAGTAGAACTAACGAAACTGAAGTGAAACTATCGTTCTTGTGACCCGTTGGCACGATAATGGTAAGAATATATATTACGTTCTAAAGATGAAGTAGAACTAACGACACTGAAGTGAAACTATCGTTCTTGTGACCCGTTGGCACGATAATGGTAAGAATATATATTACGTTCTAAAGATGAAGTAGAACTAACGAGACTGAAGTGAAACTATCGTTCTTGTGACCCGTTGGCACGATAATGGTAAGAATATATATTACGTTCTAAAGATGAAGTAGAACTAACGAAACTGAAGTGAAACTATCGTTCTTGTGACCCGTTGGCACGATAATGGTAAGAATATATGTTACGTTCTAAAGCCGAAGTAGAACTAACGAAACTGAAGTGAAACTATCGTTCTTGTGACCCGTTGGCACGATAATGGTAAGAATATATTGTTAAACCAACATCATTTTAAAAGCAAATTTGCTAAACGAATACGCGGTTCCCTCTAATAGAGTTAATATTTTCTCAATGTTAATAATTGTTATAATTATATTAACAAATTGAAACTAAGCTTGTGAGAGTAACTTATTACAACATATACTTAAATAACTCAATCCTCACAAAGAATTTATTATGTTAAATACCATACATGATTCTATAGCGATGATATCATTCTCACTAGTAAATCAAATTAATAAGTACATTAAGATTTAATCTATTAATAAAGAAACATATAAAATAGGTAGACCTAAACTAAGAAATTTCCAAAGGTTAGTGTGAGTCCATGTTATTTAAATAAAACAAAACATCGCATGATTAAAATAAATGTGATTGAACTAATGTTCAAAAAGACTAATTTTTAAAAGCACCTAGGGACAAATTTGACAATTACAAAATGCCTAAATAACCATAATTAAATCTATCAGAAAAAGTTAAATCACAGTGAAGAAGGGATGAGCCTTGTTGCTCATTAGGTCATTGCGGAATTTATTAATATACCAGTCTTCCCAAGCATACACTGCATTTTAGTTTGTTACATTTCTCAAAGCTCTGGTATTGTTTTAATGAAAGGTTGGTATTTCAAGCATTGGATTAAAAAACATTTTCAATATGACCATTACTAATAGAAATAAAATATTATAAAATTAAAAACTCTTTGGAAAGTTGCTTTTCACAGAGCAGTAAAACTATTGATGTTTACATGCTTCCATCACCAGCTCACTTGATAAGCATTTTGATGGATGAGTCAAAATTATTACACTAACCTGAAATTTATTATTGCATATTTGTCAAACACTCTATAATCTATGTATCTTAAAATGATATAACAAATTATGTTTCTATATACGTATACACATATAACGTAAACAACAAGTTTATTTAGTATATTTGCGAGTCGACTTTCGAGAGCTTATTAATTACAAGTACTCTCATATTCCAAGTTTATAAAATTGTCTTCTAAATATACAGTATGTATATATATAGCTTTGCAACACTGTTTTCTTGTATTCTTTATCACTTTCACTATATGTACTTAAATTAGAATCTTGCTTGGTAATATATATATATATATATATATATATATATATATATATATATATATATATATATATACACAATTAAATGACACTTTCATAATCAGGAGTTTCTATTTTAGTTTTCTGCATACATTGAAGCTTTCCGCTGATTGACACTATCAGCATTATCAAAATTTTTAAAGTACGTTATAGTTATATGACTACATCTGGACTTCTCTGAAAATTGTGATAATGCTGATACTGTCAATTTGCGAAAAGCTTCAATGTATGAAAAAAAATTTTAAAAATTCTTGCTTATGAAAGTAATGTTTATTATTTTAAATATATTTCTTTTACTCTCTGTATGATCTAGTTATCTTTATTTCCCTCTTTATTTTTATCTTCAATTTGTTTTCATTATTTTGTATTATTAAAAACATTATCATTATGATCAAATAAAAATTACTCTTTAATAAAAAAAATTAATTGTATATCAGTAACTGCTGGACAAAAAATTAAGTTTAAAAGAAAATGACATTATGAGCAATATGGCTTCTATTCATTAAAATTGAGTGTTAATTGTCAAAGAAAACTTTAATTAAAAGAATAGTGATATATCAGAGTAAAAGGATAATAATAAGGTAGGTTATAAACAATTTAGCTTTAATAAAAGGTTTCGCAGCTGTTTTGATCCTCATCATAGTGCCAGTGTGTGAAGTGGATAAATCATTGCTTGATAACACAGCACGCGAACAAACACAAACCCCTCTTTGAAGTGGAAAGTGAATTATTTTCCCCACCAATGAAACTCTGGGGGAATTTTAAAATAACTTTGATTTATATTCACTTTGATTCCTATAAATTATATGAAACAATTTTTAAAATAAAGACACGATTTTTACTTCATTCAGGAATTTATAGTCTTCTCAGAACTTAACGTAACACCATTCAGTGTGTGTGTGAGTGTGTGTGTGTGTGTGTCTGTCTGTCTGTATGTGCGTGTCTGTATGTGTGTGTGTGTGTGTGTGTGTGTCTGTTTGATGTTTGATGTTTGAGTGAGTGTGTGTGTATAAATTATTTTTTTCGCATACACTTTCCAATTTAAACTGTTATAGCGTATATTGTATTATAATATAATGTTATAGCATTATATAATACTTTTTTTATTATAACAAACAAAATGTTCAAAGATATAGGTTAGGTGTATCCTGTTGTACAAAACTGGATGTTTTTGATGATGCCCAGATTTCTAGTTGGAAAAAAGATTTCAATATTTTGTCTGTTATAATAAATATATTTCGTTATTTGTAATGATCTCGTATTGATATGACGATGAAAATTAGGTTTTTTAGTGAAACCATTTGGAAACTACGCTCGCTTGCAATTTATTACTGAGCATTGTTGCAGTTTGGTTAGCAGTTTTGAATAAAACGTTTGAAACAATGAGGGCAGTTCACATACTCAGTTACGTCTAGAATCTCGCCAAACACAGATACAGTGTTCATAGACTTGTGTTCATTTCGAAGTTATCTTGCATCAGAACAAAGCTGAACACCATCGCCTTGAATTGTTCGGAGTTTGATTATGCTATACAACTCAGAACACAATATACCTATACAATACGCTCTTTGTCAACTTGACTATATGTCAAATGTAACCTAGAGAAATTTAACACACTTGTCTCTCTAACATCAATGTGGAAATTAAATTGGAGACCCGATAAGAAACTATTACTGTAGGAGAGAATGAGAAGTAGTGGGGTTAAATGATAACTAGTCAGAGATTACGTGCACATGATGTACGAAAGCAGAGAAATCAATTATATTATTAGATAAACTTAAGAAACTATCCGTCGATGAAAAGACCCGCCGAACTTCCCCCTTCATTCGCTTGGAAGCAGTGCACATCTACATAATGCAGTCTCAGCTCTAGCAAGATTGAACGTTGCTAGGCGATCGCCCCTTGCAGCTCCAAATGAAGCCACAAACTCTCCGAATTATTTAGTGGTAAAACTACTACATTCTTGGGAATTTCTCGCAAACTACAAACAGTGGAAGATTTGTGTACTTACCTGCTAAGGTTTAGTGACGTCTTGAGAGAAGCCTGTGTGCAAATTTCTATCTATCGGCTTGTCCTCACCCAATGAGACTCATCATAGACAATATCAACGTGCCTATTACAAACTTGAAGAGTAAATATGGTGAATTTGGAAAGTAAGGCATAAAAAGTACAAAGCCAGAACAGTAGAGTGTCTACTAGCTCAGCAAATGAAGCACTACCCTCGCGAATCCAACCTCAGAACCACGCCATCCCGAATCAGTTCCAAAATACAGAGCATTGTGAGTAGTATCTAAGTAAAGTCCCGAAAACCTTAATGTATGACCTGAACTGATTACCAAGCTACTCTTAGAACGAGGCGCGTGCTCCAATCAGAATATACGGCCCCGACCGCTTTATCAGCACTACTCGGGCCCGGTTTTCCATAAAAACAATCTAATATATCGGTCCTCACATCTCCAATAGAACTCGTCCGGAATGTTCTAGCGGAGGGAATGACAAAATATGATATTGTTATATTAAAACTTTTAATTTAAGCAAAGAATCGGTTTGATATTTGAAACTTAACTGAACTGCTTCCACAAATTCAACATTCCATGGTCTAACATGTATCTCCTGAATTTATGGTAGTGTCTGTGGGAAGGCACAACGCAACAGGGTTGTAGCCTGCAAAAGGGTTGCTGCACACCATATGACTCCTAACATTGGGTAAAACACCATTTTTGTGCAAAGCAATCACACTGTTAAATCGTTTCAGCTTACGTAGCTCTTAACAGTATCTTGACCATCTCTGACTTACATAAAACATTTAATCAGCCTACCCTACTATTCTGACACACTATATGAATTCCTGACGTCTCCTGTGGGACTCTAATGTTTCCAGTCTCCAACACTAGGTTCTTAAGAAATACGGACCAACTACTCAAACAACTGAAGCCACCTTCCGTGTTACGCAATCACAAACCTAACGATATCTTCGCCCACAACCAAACCCAAAGCGAGAGCCAAGCTAAAACTAGCCATTACCCATGCTCAACTTCTAATGATCTAATCAGAATCGTTGGACGCACTTCAGGCAGTTGGGAGAACCTCAAAAAACTCCATCAGACTGTTTTACAGCTAAGAAGATTGTGTACAAACTTTATCAGTAAAACTCTTTTACAATAATCAACAATATTATTTCTTGTGTCAGATTTGATATTTTTATTTTAACAATGTGTCAATTACCACAATTGTCGAATTCATTTTAATTAATATTATGGTTGTTCATTTTTACAATACAGCATAATACATTTTGTTCATTAATTTTTCTTCTCACTTTTATTGTTTTAATTATATAATACAATATGAACTAAATATCGTTTCAAGATCATTTTAAAGTAAGCAGGCCTACTTGTATCCTATCGCCAATAATTAGACAACTAATGAAGAAAGTTCTGCCTTTTCATCCCAGCGTGATTACCTTAGACATTATGTGTATGTTTGCTATGACTGAAAACAGCATAAAATGTGAGTTTTGAGCGCAGTTTTAAGAACGTACCTAGCCCCGCCCCCCGGACCTACAATACCTTACCACCTAGGCCATGCAACTACCATTAATTATATTTTTATAGATTTCAAGCATTAATTTTAATGTTCGGCTTAAAATAAATTGCGTCCCATTTGTAAAACAGGTCATGCATTGTGAGCCTCATATCGCAGACTGTTACGTCGACCCGCATTTCCGGAAATGCTATGTGATAGCACCATTTAGTGGTTTGCTGGTACAGTCGTTGTAAAACATTATTCTATATTCTAACCAAATGAAGTATAAATATTTTTAGGTTGGGCTAAATCAGAACGTACATGCTATCTTCACTTAATTGTTATCTCTGAACGGACATTTTTTCTGGGAACCGAAAATTTTAATAATACGTACGTAGGACTTTTTCCTTCTTTGAACGGACACACTATTAGACGGACAACGGACAGCCATTGTGCCTTTTTTGTGTTTTGCACCTCTGATATGCGGACAAATGTTCTGCGAAACGTAGCTGAAATAACTACGTATACAATCAAAATTTTATACATGGCTCCTTGCAAATGTATGAGCCTATGTGAAAAAGTAGTAGTAATTCATTATGCTGACAGTAAAATATTTGGTGTTCGGAAAATTACAGAGTGTTTTAAGGTAGGTAAAACGAGTGCAGCAGAAATAATAAAAAAACAAAGATATAATTTTAAAGCAATTCAGTGACAATGGAAACCAAAATGTGCGAAGAAACTTTACTGGGCATGGATCGGGTACGACAGTAGATAAGGTAGTTTTTTATTAGTTTCAAAAGGTTATAGCTCACAATATTTCAACTTCCGGGCCCATGATCCAAACAAAGGCCTTAGAAATTTCGAGTGAACTCAGGATAGACGATTTCAAGACACCTAATGGATGACTCGGAAATTCCGTACACGACATATGATTCCTTTTAAAACAATTTCGGGCGAAAGTATAAATACAGTTTCGGTAGATAGAAATACAGTGAGGGAATGGGAAAACAAATTGCCAGGAATTATGAAATAATATCCACGTGAAGATGTCTTCAATTCCGATAAAACGGGACTGTTTTCTCGTGCTTTACCCGGGAAACGATGTGTTTTAAAAACGAAACGTGTGTTGGGGGGGGGGATCAAAAGGGCTGCTAACAGTTGTACAGTCATCAAAACAAACGAAAATTAATCTACTAATTAATGTACTGTATTACTGTATTGATTCAGTGTTTTCTAAATTTGCTTTAGAATTTATGTTTAATAAAAGTACAGTACATTATTTATTGTACTGTATACTATAGTTATAAAAAGGTAGCCTACATTATTAACTAAATACTGTACGTTAGTATTAATGTTAAATACATTAGTATTACTTAAATACTGTCGCCTATTATGTAATGGATTAGAAATATGTGTGTAGTGAATAAATACTGTATTCATTTTTGGAATTCGACTTCTTACCAAACCTCCGGGACAATATATCGAGAATCGTACGTATCCATTTAACAGAGGTTTCACTGTGTCAGAAAAAAATGGAGTTCTAATGAACCCTAATACTATAATTAAAAACGCAAAAAATACATATATAGAACTTTATTGATCACAATACTTACATGAATTAATGTTGCTTTGGGTATTGCAAACAATACATTGTTCATCACGGTTGCTACATTTTTTTGAAAAAGTTGTGTCTTCTGAGTTTTTCCTTATGAGATAGTTTTCGTGCTACGGTGTCTCGTAGACGTCTCAGCAGAACATATGTTGGTGTGGTGCCTGTTGTTCAATACAGCGTAGTGCAGTTTCAAAGAAGGCCGTTCCTTCGCCGTGACTAACAATCCCTTCTTGTAAATGTCTCGGTCGAGTCGTAATCTTTATTCTCGTCATCACTACCTTCAGTAGTTATTTGTACCATTTCAATAATCGTAACATTTGTTATCTCAAATTGTTCACATCAGAATTTTCACTACCTTGATGAGAAATTTCTAAACTGTTTCTTTTCGTGGATCGATAACACAGTCAACAGATTAATTATGACTCTGGTCTTTATTCCACGACTTACTTAACATTCCTTCTTTTATTTTCTTCCATGATTCAGTATCCGTTACACAACTCTTTTAACTGTTTTTTTTTTTTTAGAAAGCCTACAAAGCTTTCTTCCTTTCAGTCGCTTCCAAGAGAGATTGTAAGAGGTAACGTGTGTATTTTTATCATATATTCCAGAACACACTGATTCATCAGCTGGATTAGGCTCGTAACAGTTGTGGGCAGAGCCTACAAAGCTTTCTTCCTTTCAGTCGCTTCCAAGAGAGATTGTAAGAGGTAACGTGTGTATTTTTATCATATATTCCAGAACACACTGATTCATCAGCTGGATTAGGCTCGTAACAGTTGTGGGCAGAGCCTACAAAGCTTTCTTCCTTTCAGTCGCTTCCAAGAGAGATTGTAAGAGGTAACGTGTGTATTTTAATCATATATTCCAGAACACACTGATTCATCAGCTGGATTAGGCTCGTAACAGGTGTTGGCAGAGCCTACAAAGCTTTCTTCCTTTCAGTCGCTTCCAAGAGAGATTGTAAGAGGTAACGTGTGTATTTTTATCATATATTCCAGAACACCCTGATTCATCAGCTGGATTAGGCTCGTAACAGTTGTGGGCAGAGCCTACAAAGGTTTCTTCCTTTCAGTCGCTTCCAAGAGAGATTGTAAGAGGTAACGTGTGTATTTTTATCATATATTCCAGAACACACTGATTCATCAGCTGGATTAGGCTCGTAACAGTTGTGGGCAGAGCCTACAAAGCTTTCTTCCTTTCAGTCGCTTCCAAGAGAGATTGTAAGAGGTAACGTGTGTATTTTTATCATATATTCCAGAACACCCTGATTCATCAGCTGGATTAGGCTAGTAACAGTTGTGGGCAGAGCCTACAAAGCTTTCTTCCTTTCAATTGCTTCCAAGAGAGATTGTAAGAGGTAACGTGAGTATTTTTATCATATATTCCAGAACACCCTGATTCATCAGCTGGATTAGGCTAGTAACAGTTGTGGGCAGAGCCTACAAAGCTTTCTTCCTTTCAGTCGCTTCCAAGAGAGATTGTAAGAGGTAACGTGTGTATTTTTATCATATATTCCAGATCACACTGATTCATCAGCTGGATTAGGCTAGTAACAGTTGTGGGCAGAGCCTACAAAGCTTTCTTCCTTTCAGTCGCTTCCAAGAGAGATTGTAAGAGGTAACGTGTGTATTTTTATCATATATTCCAGAACACCCTGATTCATCAGCTCGATGAGGCTCGTAACAGTTGTGGGCAGAGCCTACAAAGCTTTCTTCCTTTCAGTCGCTTCCAAGAGAGATTGTAAAAGGTAACGTGTGTATTTTTATCATATATTCCAGAACACCCTGATTCATCAGCTGGATTAGGCTCGTAACAGTTGTGGGCAGAGCCTACAAAGCTTTCTTCCTTTCAGTCGCTTCCAAGAGAGATTGTAAGAGGTAACGTGTGTATTTTTATCATATATTCCAGAACACACTGATTCATCAGCTGGATTAGGCTCGTAACAGTTGTGGGCAGAGCCTACAAAGCTTTCTTCCTTTCAATCGCTTCCAAGAGAGATTGTAAGAGGTAACGTGTGTATTTTTATCATATATTCCAGAACACACTGATTCATCAGCTGGATTAGGCTCGTAACAGTTGTGGGCAGAGCCTACAAAGCTTTCTTCCTTTCAGTCGCTTCCAAGAGAGATTGTAAGAGGTAACGTGTGTATTTTTATCATATATTCCAGAACACACTGATTCATCAGCTGGATTAGGCTCGTAACAGTTGTGGGCAGAGCCTACAAAGCTTTCTTCCTTTCAGTCGCTTCCAAGAGAGATTGTAAGAGGTAACGTGTGTATTTTCATCATATATTCCAGAACACACTGATTCATCAGCTGGATTAGGCTAGTAACAGTTGTGGGCAGAGCCTACAAAGCTTTCTTCCTTTCAATTGCTTCCAAGAGAGATTGTAAGAGGTAACGTGTGTATTTTTATCATATATTCCAGAACACCCTGATTCATCAGCTGGATTAGGCTAGTAACAGTTGTGGGCAGAGCCTACAAAGCTTTCTTCCTTTCAGTCGCTTCCAAGAGAGATTGTAAGAGGTAACGTGTGTATTTTTATCATATATTCCAGAACACACTGATTCATCAGCTGGATTAGGCTAGTAACAGTTGTGGGCAGAGCCTACAAAGCTTTCTTCCTTTCAGTCGCTTCCAAGAGAGATTGTAAGAGGTAACGTGTGTATTTTTATCATATATTCCAGAACACACTGATTCATCAGCTGGATTAGGCTCGTAACAGTTGTGGGCAGAGCCTACAAAGCTTTCTTCCTTTCAATCGCTTCCAAGATAGATTGTAAGAGGTAACGTGTGTATTTTTATCATATATTCCAGAACACACTGATTCATCAGCTGGATTAGGCTCGTAACAGTTGTGGGCAGAGCCTACAAAGCTTTCTTCCTTTCAGTCGCTTCCAAGAGAGATTGTAAGAGGTAACGTGTCTATTTTTATCATATATTCCAGAACACACTGATTCATCAGCTGTATTAGGCTCGTAACAGTTGTGGGCAGAGCCTACAAAGCTTTCTTCCTTTCAATCGCTTCCAAGAGAGATTGTAAGAGGTAACGTGTGTATTTTTATCATATATTCCAGAACACACTGATTTATCAGCTGGATTAGGCTCGTAACAGTTGTGGGCAGAGCCTACAAAGCTTTCTTCCTTTCAATCGCTTCCAAGAGAGATTGTAAGAGGTAACGTGTGTATTTTTATCATATATTCCAGAACACACTGATTCATCAGCTGGATTAGGCTCGTAACAGTTGTGGGCAGAGCCTACAAAGCTTTCTTCCTTTCAATCGCTTCCAAGAGAGATTGTAAGAGGTAACGTGTGTATTTTTATCATATATTCCAGAACACACTGATTCATCAGCTGGATTAGGCTCGTAACAGTTGTGGGCAGAGCTTACAAAGCTTTCTTCCTTTCAATCGCTTCCAAGAGAGATTGTAAGAGGTAACGTGAGTATTTTTATCATATATTCCAGAACACACTGATTCATCAGCTGGATTAGGCTCGTAACAGTTGTGGGCAGAGCCTACAAAGCTTTCTTCCTTACAATTGCTTCCAAGAGAGATTGTAAGAGGTAACGTGAGTATTTTTATCATATATTCCAGAACACACTGATTTATCAGCTGGATTAGGCTCGTAACAGTTGTGGGCAGAGCCTACAAAGCTTTCTTCCTTTCAATCGCTTCCAAGAGAGATTGTAAGAGGTAACGTGTGTATTTTTATCATATATTCCAGAACACACTGATTCATCAGCTGGATTAGGCTCATAACAGTTGTGGGCAGAGCTTACAAAGCTTTCTTCCTTTCAATCGCTTCCAAGAGAGATTGTAAGAGGTAACGTGTGTATTTTTATCATTAATTCCAGAACACCCTGATGCATCAGCTGGATTAGGCTCGTAAGAGTTGTGGGCAGAGCCTACAAAGCTTTCTTCCTTTCAATCGCTTCCAAGAGAGATTGTAAGAGGTAACGTGTGTATTTTTATCATTAATTCCAGAACACCCTGATGCATCAGCTGGATTAGGCTCGTAACAGTTGTGGGCAGAGCCTACAAAGCTTTCTTCCTTTCAATCGCTTCCAAGAGAGATTGTAAGAGGTAACGTGTGTATTTTTATCATTAATTCCAGAACACCCTGATGCATCAGCTGGATTAGGCTCGTAACAGTTGTGGGCAGAGCCTACAAAGCTTTCTTCCTTTCAATCGCTTCCAAGAGAGATTGTAAGAGGTAACGTGTGTATTTTTATCATTAATTCCAGAACACCCTGATGCATCAGCTGGATTAGGCTCGTAACAGTTGTGGGCAGAGCCTACAAAGCTTTCTTCCTTTCAATCGCTTCCAAGAGAGATTGTAAGAGGTAACGTGTGTATTTTTATCATTAATTCCAGAACACCCTGATGCATCAGCTGGATTAGGCTCGTAACAGTTGTGGGCAGAGCCTACAAAGCTTTCTTCCTTTCAATCGCTTCCAAGACAGATTGTAAGAGGTAACGTGTGTATTTTTATCATTAATTCCAGAACACCCTGATGCATCAGCTGGATTAGGCTCGTAACAGTTGTGGGCAGAGCCTACAAAGCTTTCTTCCTTTCAATCGCTTCCAAGAGAGATTGTAAGAGGTAACGTGTGTATTTTTATCATTAATTCCAGAACACCCTGATGCATCAGCTGGATTAGGCTCGTAACAGTTGTGGGCAGAGCCTACAAAGCTTTCTTCCTTTCAATTGCTTCCAAGAGAGATTGTAAGAGGTAACGTGAGTATTTTTATCATATATTCCAGAACACACTGATTTATCAGCTGGATTAGGCTCGTAACAGTTGTGGGCAGAGCCTACAAAGCTTTCTTCCTTTCAGTCGCTTCCAAGAGAGATTGTAAGAGGTAACGTGTGTATTTTTATCATATATTCCAGAACACACTGATTCATCAGCTGGATTAGGCTCGTAACAGTTGTGGGCAGAGCCTACAAAGCTTTCTTCCTTTCAATCGCTTCCAAGATAGATTGTAAGAGGTAACGTGTGTATTTTTATCATATATTCCAGAACACACTGATTCATCAGCTGGATTAGGCTCGTAACAGTTGTGGGCAGAGCCTACAAAGCTTTCTTCCTTTCAGTCGCTTCCAAGAGAGATTGTAAGAGGTAACGTGTCTATTTTTATCATATATTCCAGAACACACTGATTCATCAGCTGGATTAGGCTCGTAACAGTTGTGGGCAGAGCCTACAAAGCTTTCTTCCTTTCAATCGCTTCCAAGAGAGATTGTAAGAGGTAACGTGTGTATTTTTATCATATATTCCAGAACACACTGATTTATCAGCTGGATTAGGCTCGTAACAGTTGTGGGCAGAGCCTACAAAGCTTTCTTCCTTTCAATCGCTTCCAAGAGAGATTGTAAGAGGTAACGTGTGTATTTTTATCATATATTCCAGAACACACTGATTCATCAGCTGGATTAGGCTCGTAACAGTTGTGGGCAGAGCCTACAAAGCTTTCTTCCTTTCAATCGCTTCCCAGAGAGATTGTAAGAGGTAACGTGTGTATTTTTATCATATATTCCAGAACACACTGATTCATCAGCTGGATTAGGCTCGTAACAGTTGTGGGCAGAGCTTACAAAGCTTTCTTCCTTTCAATCGCTTCCAAGAGAGATTGTAAGAGGTAACGTGAGTATTTTTATCATATATTCCAGAACACACTGATTCATCAGCTGGATTAGGCTCGTAACAGTTGTGGGCAGAGCCTACAAAGCTTTCTTCCTTACAATTGCTTCCAAGAGAGATTGTAAGAGGTAACGTGAGTATTTTTATCATATATTCCAGAACACACTGATTTATCAGCTGGATTAGGCTCGTAACAGTTGTGGGCAGAGCCTACAAAGCTTTCTTCCTTTCAATCGCTTCCAAGAGAGATTGTAAGAGGTAACGTGTGTATTTTTATCATATATTCCAGAACACACTGATTCATCAGCTGGATTAGGCTCATAACAGTTGTGGGCAGAGCTTACAAAGCTTTCTTCCTTTCAATCGCTTCCAAGAGAGATTGTAAGAGGTAACGTGTGTATTTTTATCATATATTCCAGAACACACTGATTCATCAGCTGGATTAGGCTCGTAACAGTTGTGGGCAGAGCCTACAAAGCTTTCTTCCTTTCAATCGCTTCCAAGAGAGATTGTAAGAGGTAACGTGTGTATTTTTATCATTAATTCCAGAACACCCTGATGCATCAGCTGGATTAGGCTCGTAACAGTTGTGGGCAGAGCCTACAAAGCTTTCTTCCTTTCAATCGCTTCCAAGAGAGATTGTAAGAGGTAACGTGTGTATTTTTATCATTAATTCCAGAACACCCTGATGCATCAGCTGGATTAGGCTCGTAACAGTTGTGGGCAGAGCCTACAAAGCGTTCTTCCTTTCAATCGCTTCCAAGAGAGATTGTAAGAGGTAACGTGTGTATTTTTATCATTAATTCCAGAACACCCTGATGCATCAGCTGGATTAGGCTCGTAACAGTTGTGGGCAGAGCCTACAAAGCTTTCTTCCTTTCAATCGCTTCCAAGAGAGATTGTAAGAGGTAACGTGTGTATTTTTATCATTAATTCCAGAACACCCTGATGCATCAGCTGGATTAGGCTCGTAACAGTTGTGGGCAGAGCCTACAAAGCTTTCTTCCTTTCAATCGCTTCCAAGAGAGATTGTAAGAGGTAACGTGTGTATTTTTATCATTAATTCCAGAACACCCTGATGCATCAGCTGGATTAGGCTCGTAACAGTTGTGGTCAGAGCCTACAAAGCTTTCTTCCTTTCAATCGCTTCCAAGAGAGATTGTAAGAGGTAACGTGTGTATTTTTATCATATATTCCAGAACACACTGATTCATCAGCTATATTAGGCTCGTAACAGTTGTGGGCAGAGCCTACAAAGCTTTCTTCCTTTCAGTCGCTTCCAAGAGAGATTGTAAGAGGTAACGTGTGTATTTTTATCATATATTCCAGAACACCCTGATTCATCAGCTCGATGAGGCTCGTAACAGTTGTGGGCAGAGCCTACAAAGCTTTCTTCCTTTCAGTCGCTTCCAAGAGAGATTGTAAAAGGTAACGTGTGTATTTTTATCATATATTCCAGAACACCCTGATTCATCAGCTGGATTAGGCTCGTAACAGTTGTGGGCAGAGCCTACAAAGCTTTCTTCCTTTCAGTCGCTTCCAAGAGAGATTGTAAGAGGTAACGTGTGTATTTTTATCATATAATTCAGAACACACTGATTCATCAGCTGGATTAGGCTCGTAACAGTTGTGGGCAGAGCCTACAAAGCTTTCTTCCTTTCAATCGCTTCCAAGATAGATTGTAAGAGGTAACGTGTGTATTTTTATCATATATTCCAGAACACACTGATTCATCAGCTGGATTAGGCTCGTAACAGTTGTGGGCAGAGCCTATAAAGCTTTCTTCCTTTCAATCGCTTCCAAGAGAGATTGTAAGAGGTAACGTGTGTATTTTTATCATATATTCCAGAACACACTGATTCATCAGCTGGATTAGGCTCGTAACAGTTGTGGGCAGAGCCTACAAAGCTTTCTTCCTTTCAATTGCTTCCAAGAGAGATTGTAAGAGGTAACGTGTGTATTTTTATCATATATTCCAGAACACACTGATTCATCAGCTGGATTAGGCTCGTAACAGTTGTGGGCAGAGCCTACAAAGCTTTCTTCCTGTCAGTTGCTTCCAAGAGAGATTGTAAGAGGTAACGTGTGTATTTTTATCATATATTCCAGAACACACTGATTCATCAGCTGGATTAGGCTCGTAACAGTTGTGGGCAGAGCCTACAAAGCTTTCTTCCTTTCAATCGCTTCCAAGAGAGATTGTAAGAGGTAACGTGTGTATTTTTATCATATATTCCAGAACACACTGATTTATCAGCTGGATTAGGCTCGTAACAGTTGTGGGCAGAGCCTACAAAGCTTTCTTCCTTTCAATCGCTTCCAAGAGAGATTGTAAGAGGTAACGTGTGTATTTTTATCATATATTCCAGAACACACTGATTCATCAGCTGGATTAGGCTCGTAACAGTTGTGGGCAGAGCCTATAAAGCTTTCTTCCTTTCAATCGCTTCCAAGAGAGATTGTAAGAGGTAACGTGTGTATTTTTATCATATATTCCAGAACACACTGATTCATCAGGTGGATTAGGCTCGTAACAGTTGTGGGCAGAGCCTATAAAGCTTTCTTCCTTTCAATCGCTTCCAAGAGAGATTGTAAGAGGTAACGTGTGTATTTTTATCATATATTCCAGAACACACTGATTCATCGGCTGGATTAGGCTCGTAACAGTTGTGGGCAGAGCCTACAAAGCTTTCTTCCTTTCAATCGCTTCCAAGAGAGATTGTAAGAGGTAACGTGTGTATTTTTATCATATATTCCAGAACACACTGATTCATCAGCTGGATTAGGCTCGTAACAGTTGTGGGCAGAGCCTACAAAGCTTTCTTCCTTTCAGTCGCTTCCAAGAGAGATTGTAAGAGGTAACGTGAGTATTTTTATCATATATTCCAGAACACACTGATTTATCAGCTGGATTAGGCTCGTAACAGTTGTGGGCAGAGCCTACAGAGCTTTCTTCCTTTCAATCGCTTCCAAGAGAGATTGTAAGAGGTAACGTGTGTATTTTTATCATATATTCCAGAACACACTGATTCATCAGCTGGATTAGGCTCGTAACAGTTGTGGGCAGAGCCTACAAAGCTTTCTTCCTTTCAATTGCTTCCAAGAGAGATTGTAAGAGGTAACGTGTGTATTTTTATCATATATTCCAGAACACACTGATTCATCAGCTGGATTAGGCTCGTAACAGTTGTGGGCAGAGCCTATAAAGCTTTCTTCCTTTCAATCGCTTCCAAGAGAGATTGTAAGAGGTAACGTGTGTATTTTTATCATATATTCCAGAACACACTGATTCATCAGCTGGATTAGGCTAGTAATTTGTGTGAAGATATAAAGCAAGTATATCATCAGAAAACAATTTATTATCATCGAGATGCGACGGTCCTTGTCTAACAGTAAAATACCCTTCCGAAACAAACTATTTTCTCTTAAAAACTTTTCAGTTCCGGCCACAAACTCAATAAAAACCACTCTTTGAATAGTTCTGTATCCATCCTATCAGCACTTTGGTTCTAATATAAAACCGCCAATGCTGACGTGGAATGTTTTTAAACACCGGCAGCAGGCGCCGAATAAACACCGGATAAATATTGCGGCCTAGCCAACTCGAAAAAGGGTTCAAATTTAACGGAATTTCGAGGCTCTACTTCTGTATATTGATTATAATCAATGGTACACTTACAACTAGAATGAAATTAAAATTAGAAAGTTGTTTGGAATTCGGCAGTGTTCATTGATGTTGAGCTCGACATTGCCACTTCGACAGTAGGTCTCTGTCATAGAATCGTTCACCTCCTCAAACAGGATACAGAGGGAAAAGCGGTTTAGTGACTGATAAGAGTGACAACCTTGTCAACACTATTTGCTATGAGGACCCCCTATCAGTGTTTTGATAAGGCGATGATAAGCCCATAAAACTGGTCTAGCCTTCAATATTGACTGACAAAATACATTTATATTAATTTAGTTACAATTTTAAGTCTACTATAGACGTTATAACTGTTAATTGTTATAAAAATTAATTTACAATTAAAATTGTAAAACTACAATTTTAATGACAAATTAAAAAAAAAAGTAGTAAATATAATTTCACAAACTTTGTAGAATATTTTTAAAACATTTTATAAGTATTAAACTGATTACATTTTTGTTTAAATAAATGCGGTTGATTTGCGAGTCAGGTATAACTATTTATTTAAACAGGCAACGTTACAAAATCAACTTCCTTATGGTCATTAGGGCTTATTTCTCCTGCAATATATTAACAAGTAATAAAAAAATGTCTTAAGTAAATTTCTACTGAGGTTAAGAAAGTAAAATTTTATCATTGTTTGTTTATTTTCAGTTGGTTTATTTTATTCGTTTCGTTCATTTTCAACCTTACAGTACTAATTATGATATCTTGTGGAAACCATGGGAACAGTTTAAGGTTGTACAATGGAGGGGGGAATTCATATATGTCTTAGAGGAATTCATTTCTTGATATTGGAAAGTTGGCACAGTCCCAAAGTGCGCTAGTCTTGGAACATGAAGATTCAGAGTTCAAATCCGGATAGACCCTCAAATTTTTATAATTTAATTATTGAATAAATAT
This sequence comes from Prosapia bicincta, assembly GCA_036971475.1. Classification (NCBI taxonomy): domain Eukaryota; kingdom Metazoa; phylum Arthropoda; class Insecta; order Hemiptera; family Cercopidae; genus Prosapia; species Prosapia bicincta. The sequence goes on along the minus strand of JBAIZL010000008.1, from coordinate 24,256,170 downwards.
TTGAAAAATCTTTATTAACATCAATTGTCATCCAATATAGGTTTAAAGTTTATTAACGATTAAAATGTGTAAAAATGTGAAGATATATATATCAGGAAAGTATGAGCTAATAGAAGGAATTTAAAAAATAGCGCCGTATCCCGTATTAACTTAATACTATTAAAGCTACTTTTCAATGGGTGCAGGAGAAATAAGGCCTGGTGATAACGTAGCTGTTATGGAAACGTTGCCTCTATAAATAAATAGATGTACCTGACTCGCGAGTACACCCCATGTATTTAAACAATAATATCTGTCAGTGTAAACTTGATTAATGAATAATTTTTGTTTGAATAATGCACTTTATATAGTGCATGGCAAAATGGAAAAATTAATTGAACGAAATTCAATACCTGCCAGAAGAAGCTCGTATCAGTTTTGGCTCCTTTATACGATTTGTTTATTTATGACTTTATCAGATTTATCAGTTTAATAATTGTTTATCTGTTTTCTCAAATTTAAATTATCTAAATTTATTTATAGAGTTAATAAATTTGTCTTGCTTAGCGGTATCTCACTTCACATGACTTTTTCCCGTGAATTTTTTATCGGCTTTAAACATTTAGTAGAGCTATTTCAGTGTTGTTTCTGTTAAACTGGCAACACCGCGTTGCACAAATGTTATTCCAATTATCACGTTTTGTTTTCATACCTTTATTGGTTGACTAGAACAATGCAGGCTTACAAGAAAAAGTTAATTGTTGTTTATCTTGTTCCAACGCTTTAACAAAACCATATTTTTTTAAGCCGCTTGTTTAATTTTAGCGTTTAGTTACTATAAAAATATTTTTTAACAAATAATATATATTTTAGTATAACAATTGCTTACACACAAGTGATAAGAGGATTGTTAAATATAGGTAAATTATAAACATAATTGTTTATATCTAGTAGCCCTACATTTCAGTCTAATCACAAAAATTATCTACTTTTTTTGTAGGTTATAATTAGTTAGACTTAGAATCACATATCGCTACCCTAAGTAGCAAACCTCCACAATTTTATGAAAATCGTTTTTTGGTTTAACCTCTCAAGTAAAGTATTGTCTACATAATGAGAATACCCCTGAACTCCAAAACTTATTATTTTTTGCTCTATTGACGAATTAACAAACCTCTTGACTCCATGCTATATATTATCAAGTTGGCAGAACTCGTAACTCCCAGCTGTAACATTGTTGTTTAAACTGAATAGTAACAAGCAGTTCATGTTTGTAATACTTAGGTGTTATTTATGAATACTGGAACCTAGCTGGCAATCGAAAAAAAGTGTTTATCAAATTTATAATAATGACTGGTGCAAAAAGAAATATGTAACTCTATTGTCACAATGTAAACTTTCGCATGAGTTTGATGATCACAATCTTTCTACTCATCAGTCAAAAAAGGATGTCTGTGATACTTGTGAGTTATTTAGGGCTGGAAATGTGAGCAGCGGACAGTAAGAAGAGGGATGAAGCGAGGGTGCAAAAAGACTTGGACAAAACAGACCCAACTTGTGTAACATTCACCATGGATTTACAATCATAACTCCTTTCTCCTAGATATACTGTGTCTTGTCTGTACTATAAAATCAAGTTGTCGATGCACAATTTTACGATATATAATGTCAGTACAAAGGAATTGTTCATCTGGAATGAGATAGAGGGTGGTTTCAAATGAGTTTGCAACCATCATTTCAGACTTCATTTTATCAAATATTCCCTTACCTGAGGGGAAAGAGAAAATTGTCCTGTATAGTGATGGCTGAATGCTCTTGTCCATGTTGCATTTTCGAACAACTTAGTATTCGAGCAAAAGTCCTTAGTGGTCAGCTACACACAAATGGAGGCAGACTCCAGTCACTCCTGCATTGAGCGAAAATTGAAAAATAAAGTAGTTAGTGTTGCAGCAGAGTATGTTTCGATCTGTAAAGAGGCCAGGAAATCACCTGCCCCATACACCGTTAAGTACTTAGATCACAAATACTTCAAAAACTGTGCCAACCACTTATTTTATAAAAGTATTAGTCTAGGAGGGCTCAATGGGTTTCTACAAGTTGTAGATATATATGCTTTGAAATATCGACCTGATCAAACAATCGAATTTAAGTTGGATTTTTCCGATGAGTGGGAAAATTTATCCCAAAGATAGGCCAAAAATATAGTCTACCACCAACGGAACTTCGCAATTTACCAAATCTTTACTCCAAAAGAATAACTATCAAAACAAAAGGAAGTATGATGACTTACAAGCCATACAACCTATTTTGGAACCAAATTTTCTTAATTTTTATTAGGGTAATGATATGGAACTTGCTACAGTGTAGTGGGTAGCTATGATCTATAGGCCCACGTGTTTATTATCTCCTGTAAAATTTATTGTTTGAGAGTTACAAGGTTTGCTAATTAGGGTAATGATATGGAACTTGCTACAGTGTAATGGGTAGCTATGATCTATAGGCCCACGTTTTTATTGTCTCCTGTAAAATTTATTGTTTGAGAGTTACAAGGTTTGCTAATTAGGGTAATGATATGGAACTTGCTACAGTGTAATGGGTAGCTATGATCTATAGGCCCACGTGTTTATTGTCTCCTGTAAAATTTATTGTTTGAGAGTTACAAGGTTTGCTAATTAGGGTAATGATATGGAACTTGCTACAGTGTAATGGGTAGCTATGATCTATAGGCCCACGTTTTTATTGTCTCCTGTAAAATTTATTGTTTGAGAGTTACAAGGTTTGCTAATTAGGGTAATGATATGGAACTTACTACAGTGTAATGGGTAGCTATGATCTATAGGCCCACGTTTTTATTGTCTCATGTAAAATTTATTGTTTGAGAGTTACAAGGTTTGCTAATTAGGGTAATGATATGGAACTTGCTACAGTGTAATGGGTAGCTATGATCTATAGGCCCACGTTTTTATTGTCTCATGTAAAATTTATTGTTTGAGAGTTACAAAGTTTGCTAATTAGGGTAATGATATGGAACTTGCTACAGTGTAATGGGTAGCTATGATCTATAGGCCCACGTGTTTATTGTCTCCTGTAAAATTTATTGTTTGAGAGTTACAAGGTTTGCTAATTAGGGTAATGATATGGAACTTGCTACAGTGTAATGGGTAGCTATGATCTATAGGCCCACGTGTTTATTGTCTCCTGTAAAATTTATTGTTTGAGAGTTACAAGGTTTGCTAATTAGGGTAATGATATGGAACTTGCTACAGTGTAATGGGTAGCTATGATCTATAGGCCCACGTTTTTATTGTCTCCTGTAAAATTTGTTGTTTGAGAGTTACAAGGTTTGCTAATTAGGGTAATGATATGGAACTTGCTACAGTGTAATGGGTAGCTATGATCTATAGGCCCACGTTTTTATTGTCTCCTGTAAAATTTGTTGTTTGAGAGTTACAAGGTTTGCTAATTAGGGTAATGATATGGAACTTGCTACAGTGTAATGGGTAGCTATGATCTATAGGCCCACGTTTTTATAAGAGAAAAGATATTATGACTTTCTTTTGCTGATGTTAGTGAGGCCTGGTTGATTACTTAGTGGTAACATAAACGCTGCTTCTACTATGCTTATACAAATTCTGTAATTCATCCCTTTTTACATTGCATGCTTACGTAATAACCTAAACAATAATGTAAGCTAAGAAAATGTTATTAAAAATCTTAAAAATTTTAAATAATATTTTTTTCAGAAAATGGGGCCATTCATTGTTTAATCTGTATAATTTGGTTTTTTTAAACAGTTGATATCCGTGCGATAAGATCTCAATTAGATTTAAAATTTATGTCTGGCCATCAAAGAAACTCAACTGCTGGTATTACTTAGCTGCTTGTGGTGCAGATTCCTTCGGTAATTAAAAGCAATGTCAGATATCTCTGGACACTGGACGCTTCATCAAATTGCATAAAGTGATAAATGAAAACTTCTTTGCAATAAAACTGTAAGATTTGAAGGAGTAATATCCGTCCTTTGTTAGATGAATAGCTCAGAAAATATGGCTGGCAGGTGGAATGCATCTTCAAAAGCAAAATTTGAATGGTGATTAAAGAAACCAACTAGGATGAGAGTTTGTTCTATTTAACTATTTAAAAACATCCGTCCTGGACTTGAGATGTCTGTCAAGGTAAACAATCTACAGAGATCCTTCATGTTTTCAAAGGTATTAATAGAATTAATTATTCTATTAAGTAGAGAATTTAACACAGATTTTCAAATTGAATCGCAATATACAGGTTTTATTTTAGTCTTTTTGTTTAAGAAGGAAATAATAATTAAACTGAAATGTGTTTGACAAAATTTGATTGACTCATTTTTTTAGGTTTATAACAATTATATAATAAGAAAACAAGTAATATAAGAAATATTTAAGTCAATTTCAAATATAACATTATTTCAGTTACTTTTTATTAAATAATCACAGTTAATATAAATATGTATACAGCCTACGTATGACAGAATCACAATATTAAGTGGCAAAATAGAATGCGAAATTAATTAATTAAATCTAATTATTGAATTAATATTTTTAAAAAACTGTATTAATATCAATTTTCATCCACTACAAGTTTGAAAAAGTTGATTTGAACCTGAGTAGATGAATAAAAAGTATTTTATTAACGACTGAAAATTTGAACAAGATGTATACATATATGTAGGGAGGGTGTATATATTTACTAATAGTAGGCATTGAATAAAGGAAACAGATAATATAATACATTATTACCTCAAAAAGTTACCTGTCCGTTTTAAAAATGTTCAAAAATATATATGGAAAATAGTTTTATAATAATTTGGTAAAATTTTAAAACCGTTAATGAGACCAAATTTAAAATGTTTTAGTTATGCATTAAGACGTTTTGCAGTTATTGAATTGTTTCGAACAATTAACCTTCTTTAATGAAGTAAATATACCCCACGAACATACTTTAAACATTGTTTCATCTTAGTTGTAAATTCTAATCACATTTAAACAAAATTTTCAAAAGGACACTGAATTTGACTCCACAAGAAATCTACTTCAGGATTTGTTATGAGGTAGGTTTAATTTCTCATTTTATCTAAATTTTCCCTTTTTTAAGAACTTCTTACTTATATAAGTGATTTCTGCCTCTAATATTAAACGCTTTGTTTTCTCTTTAAACTTAACGTTTTCAAAGAAAGAGTATTTCATGAAAATGTTGAACTAAAAGAATTTTTTGGAATTTTAGCGAAACCCCTTTTGTTAGTTTAGGCTTCAATTTTGGTTTTTCACTTAAACTTTCCTTAAACCTCCTAACCAATTTTCTCGATTATAAGTATGATTTAATCCCTTAATTCCAACTAAACTCAATTTATAAAGATGTAAAAGCAAAACTCCAATTATATTCAATTTTTTTATTTGTTCTACATCTAAACTTAGTTTGCATTAATTTAGTAAATTTATTGTGAATAAAGTTGAAACCGTTTATCAAACTTCAATACTTATAACTCTTTTTATTTCTAAAAGGTTGTTTGTGAATTTTTAAGTATCATTCAACTCAACTTACCCACTCATAATCTGCCATTAAAATAATATATCAGAAGTCCGCTAAAATAAGACATGAAGTTAACGTTCAACTTGCATTACTTCTTGTTTTTGTAAATTTGGCAACACAGATGAGACTACGTTCCTGAACACAGATGGTACTTCTGTGATTGTTAAGGCACAACTGTTTCTGTAGTTATTAATACAACTGTTACTCAGGTGCAATTTCTATTAAATACGAACGTTTTGTAAAGTTTATTTACTTTGTAGAGTTTACAGAAAGCTAGTTAGCATATGATCGTCGTTGTTATATAAACATTTATAATAAATACATTACAACAAATATATTTTTCATTCAAAATTCAATTTTTTAACTATGAAAATTGCAATATTAAATTAATTCCACTAGAAGTTTTTTTTTAATTCAAAATATCAATTGTAAAAGAGTTTTATGAGGGATGCAAAGAATTATATAACGTGAGGATCACGACGGGGGGGGGGTTCAGTCTTTAGAACCTATATTAAAACTAAATTTTATCAATAACAAGTAGTATGCTATGGAACAGCTGACATTCACACATAATCCATACGAAAATCAAAAGCTATTGGTTTTTTCCGTAAACCATATTCGCATAAATGTATACAAAGAAATAACAATCGACTTAGTACAAAATTTTTATTTTTTTAAAGTTTGATAGCATTCTAATCTTTGCTATTTCTTTGGAAATTTTCTACAAAATTTAACGACGCACTAGAATTAAAGATAGAAAAAAGCGTTTTAATTTTTTTTTCAAATATTCCTGGTGCGCTTACTATTAATGTGTGCTTTAGAATTATATTATTTGTTTATACCAACGTGAACACAAGTAAAAAAAAATATTAAAATATAAATTTTTATTCATGACTTTACATTGGGGGTAATGGTATTTTGTATAGAACACAATTTATTTGAATAATTCAGTTAGATTTCAGATGAAGTGCATTAATCTTGTACATAAAGATGACAAAATTAAACACTTTACTTTAAGATGAAGAGCACGCCATTTATACATATATTCTGCCATATACTATTTATTACATATTATTACGTATTATTACATATTATTATATTATTATATTGAGCATATATTATATTACTTATATTTTAAAAATAACAAAACCTGTCTAAACACATGTAACGTTTTAAGAGTAAACGATAGACTAAATACCTTTTAGAAATATATATATATATATATATATATATATATATATATATATATATATATATATATATATACATATAAAAGTGTGTGTGTGTGTGTGTGTGTGTGTGTGTGTGTGTGTGTGTGTGTGTGTGTGTGTGTGTGTGTGTGTGTGTGTGTGTGTGTGTGTGTGTTAGGTACGTGTTAGTCAAGTAAATAGCTCAAAAATAAAATACGTACACTAAGCTCTACATATTCTCTAAATTACAGTATTTTCAGTGATTATGTTAGACATTTCAGTAAACTAATGTGTAAAATTGTTTCAGAGATATTCTCGTATAACTTCAGTATTCTAGCAAATATTTACAATTCAGCTCTTTAATTAATGTAGCTGAAGCATTGTGAATACCTCGTCGTAATATCCAGTTCCTTACCCTTTTTTTTTGTTTTTTTTTTTAAATTCAACTGATTTATCTTTTGGATACTTTTCCACAAATTAATAATAAAACGAACCATATTATCTGAATGCATCTCAACTAAACTGCAATAAATAATAAAATTTGTTAACAGCCAACTAAAAAAGGATATATTTCTTTAGCTTCCTGATTTAGTTCAAGTAAACTTGCTTTGTAAACGTATAAATCGGTTCTTATAGGAAATCGCTAACACGTCACACGATGTTAGCCACGTTCCATAATCCATCACCTACAGTGGAGTCATTGCATATGCCTATGAATTGTCAGTTCATTTCATTATTAAAATAGGAAAAAATTAATTGTAATGTTTTAAATCATCACTTACTGTTACAATAAAAGTATTGGAAAAACTGCCAATTAATTAAAAATAATTAAAAACAAATAATATTGTAGGTTACTCTAGATTAAAACCTTATGACAATTTCGATGACCAAGTCATCATCATCATCAGGGTCTTATTGCAAAAATTACAATTTAGAATACAATAATTTACAAACTAGACTGATCCTTTGGTTTTGTCTTTGTATAAAGGTAAGTCTAGATTGTATCATTGTATTTTAGATTGTAATTTTTGCAATAAGACCCTCTGATGGTGATGACATGGTCTTTGAAATGTTTATAAGGGTTTAATCTTAGGTAACTTGTAATATTAGCTATTTTTGTGGCATCGGGGTATTATCCAATATTTTTCTTGTAACAAATTGCAACATTGTGCTCTTGATATTCTATAACATCACATCCTAGTTGAAATATATGTATAACTTAGAGATGTAGGAAGAGATTTGTGACTGGAAGTTCGTCCATAGGTGGAGCTGGAATCCTAAGCAGCTGTTTCGCATCCCCCTATTGCATCTAGGCACACTGGTGGAGCTGGAATCCCAAGCAGCTGTTTCGCATCCCCCTATTGCATCTAGGCACACTGGTGGAGCTGGAATCCCAAGCAGCTGTTTCGCATCCCCCTATTGCATCTAGGCACACTGGTGGAGCTGGAATCCCAAACAGCTGTTTCGCATCCCCCTATCGCATCTAGGCACAGTAGTGGAGCTGGAATCCCAAGCAGCTGTTTCGCATCCCCCTATTGCATCTAGGCACAGTAGTGGAGCTGGAATCCCAAACAGCTGTTTCGCATCCCCCTATCGCATCTAGGCACAGTAGTGGAGCTGGAATCCCAAGCAGCTGTTTCGCATCCCCCTATTGCATCTAGGCACACTGGTGGAGCTGGAATCCCAAGCAGCTGTTTCGCATCCCCCTATTGCATCTAGGCACACTGGTGGAGCTGGAATCCCAAGCAGCTGTTTCGCATCCCCCTATTGCATCTAGGCACACTGGTGGAGCTGGAATCCCAAACAGCTGTTTCGCATCCCCCTATCGCATCTAGGCACAGTAGTGGAGCTGGAATCCCAAGCAGCTGTTTCGCATCCCCCTATTGCATCTAGGCACACTGGTGGAGCTGGAATCCCAAGCAGCTGTTTCGCATCCCCCTATTGCATCTAGGCACACTGGTGGAGCTGGAATCCCAAGCAGCTGTTTCGCATCCCCCTATTGCATCTAGGCACACTGGTGGAGCTGGAATCCCAAACAGCTGTTTCGCATCCCCCTATCGCATCTAGGCACAGTAGTGGAGCTGGAATCCCAAGCAGCTGTTTCGCATCCCCCTATTGCATCTAGGCACACTGGTGGAGCTGGAATCCCAAGCAGCTGTTTCGCATCCCCCTATTGCATCTAGGCACACTGGTGGAGCTGGAATCTCAAGCAGCTGTTTCGCATCCCCCTATCGCATCTAGGCACACTGGTGGAGCTGGAATCCTAAGCAGCTGTTTCGCATCCCCCTATTGCATCTAGGCACACTGGTGGAGCTGGAATCTCAAGCAGCTGTTTCGCATCCCCCTATCGCATCTAGGCACACTGGTGGAGCTGGAATCTCAAGCAGCTGTTTCGCATCCCCCTATCGCATCTAGGCACACTGGTGGAGCTGGAATCCTAAGCAGCTGTTTCGCATCCCCCTATTGCATCTAGGCACACTGGTGGAGCTGGAATCCCAAGCAGCTGTTTCGCATCCCCCTATTGCATCTAGGCACACTGGTGGAGCTGGAATCTCAAGCAGCTGTTTCGCATCCCCCTATCGCATCTAGGCACACTGGTGGAGCTGGAATCCTAAGCAGCTGTTTCGCATCCCCCTATTGCATCTAGGCACACTGGTGGAGCTGGAATCCCAAGCAGCTGTTTCGCATCCCCCTATCGCATCTAGGCACAGTAGTAGAGAAAACACAGTGGATGTGGCAGACCCTTTTTATAACTACTTTTTAAATTTTCAAACAATAAAATCTTTGAAAAACGATTTTAAAAATAGAAAATTCGTTTTTTTACTTTTTTAATAACACTTTGAAGTACTTTAAATGATTTTTAAACATACTTGAATTACTCTCTGCAATTTGGATAGTGGATAATACTTCCCTTTAGTTTAAAATTTCTCTTTCACGTGAAAACTCATCACGTTGGTTTAAACTTTACTCAATTCACAGATTAGTTGCATTCTAAATATAATGATAAAATTACTTTACCCATCAAAAGTCAGTGTGAGTCCCCACGACACCCAAGGCACCACTGTGGCACGTTAAGAATTGGTTCAAGGGGAGTCAGGTATCAGGAAGGAGAGGACTATCTTGGAGTCCGCAATAAACATGTGAAAGTGCTCCAAAGAATCTCTGTAAAGATACCTGTAAGTGGTTGGATTATCTGTGAAAATGTAAAAAGTATTAAGAATTATTTGAATAAAGTTTTATTAAATGTGTTGCAAAGTTTCTAAAACGCATTTGCATTATAATTAATAATCTCTAAACAATAGTGTTTGTAGATCCTAAAAAACTGAAACTATATTAGGAACATTCTAGTCAAACCTCTTATTGGTTGAGTGAATCTGAAGGTATTACATTTCTATAGCTAAACTTTGCTTTGCGTAGTGACTGTACCAACATATATTTTATAAAATACATAACCTACATAACTAGCATCCTCGGTTGCGAAACCGCTTTGTAATCGAAAAATTCTTCATTCTGTTAGTAAACCACTGTAGAGTATATAACTAATCGGACGTATTGTTCACATTTCAAGGTCTTTATAGGCCATCCAGACTCGGATACACCCTAGAAGATCAAACTACCCTCACACCTACACCCGCGCACATACTCACACGCGCTGACTTACCTACTTGTCGTCGCTGGTGGTTTTCTATGAGTCGTATACTAGACCTTTGCCTACAAAACTAAACTTTTTTACACAGTTACATTTAGGTAATTTTTACTAACAGTTTTATTTCTGCATAGTATTCCTGGGAAATAGAAGCCACCCACGACGTGACTAAATTGATATTTATTGTACTTTGATAATATCAAAAACCAATATTTAATTACTGTTATCTTTAGGAGTGACGTAATTAAATCATACTCTATCATCAAGAAATAATATTTACAATAAAAAAATGTCAGTAAAATTACCAAAATGTTACCGTCTACAAGATTTTAGTTTTGTGGACCAACCCCAAGTACATGTAGGCTCAGGGAGGCACATAGGTCAAGTGTCGTCAACAGCAAGGCCGTCTGGCAGTGTCAGTGCAAGTGTGTGAGGGTCGCCTAATACACTGGGGCGCTTCCGAGTCTTGATGAAGCACAGATTCTACGTTGATTTTTAAACCAATTAGTCAAACTACATGAACTCTATGTATATCTTGTGTAAAGGTGTGTAGCCTACTTTCGTTAAAATTAGCCCACATGAAATGTAAATTATAATTCTGTTTAGTTTAAAAATTGTTTAAAATATATTATAATTATAGTGGTAAATATTATCTGTAATTAATTAATGATTGTCACATCTTTATATCTAGAATATAACCTCAATAATAATAACATACATACTAGATTACTTATATCTAAGTAATATACTCGTACATGGGCCTACTTAACATCACTTATACTACTTATTAAAGGCAAATAAGCACAGTCAAAGATTTAGCCTAGCATTACTTGTTATATGTTTATGGAAAATGGAGAAGGGACAATAAAATGTTCCCATCCGTATTACGCTTGGGAGTGTTTTAGCTAAATATGTATTACTATTGGATTGTTAGTGCCCTCGAGTTAAACAACTGACGAGCAACTTGAAAGAAAACATAAAACGTGATACTTGTAGTACAAAATTTTGACATGTTTTATTTTATTTTATATATTATTTAACACTAATTATTTAACAATTATTCTTCAATTTAGGCCTTCCACCTATAGCCTATTTGAAGTAAAAGTTAGGTAATAGGGAGAGTTTAATATTAATCACTTAAACAATGGTTTATGACAATCCGAACTTTATATTTAGTAAATTTGTTAAAACTTACTGAGACAGAACGTTTTCGATCGCTATGTGCCGATCTTCATCAGTGTCTTCTGCTTGAAGATGTTGGGTCAAGCGGTGACGGTTTTAAAAGTAGGTTTTCGATAGTATCAAAGAGTATGTGCGATTTGTATTGTGTTTGTTCGTTTAATATGTTTGTATTTTGTGTTTTTGTGTATCTGTAAATTTTATATTGTTCTAGTGTGTTGAGATGTGGTCCTTTTTTGTTGATGTGTAGGATTTCTAAATTATGATAAATGTCTGTGTGTTTGTGTCCTGTTTCTTTTAAGTGATTGTAAAATGTTGAGTTGGTATTATGTTTGTGTTCTTCGACTCTTTGTTTAAAGCTGCGACCTGGTTGTCCAATGTAGAATTTGTTACATTCGTCGCAGTTTAGTTTCTATACGCTGGTGCTTGTAGTTTATCTTTGTTGTTGGTGTTGTGTTGTATTTTGTATTGACATTTTTTATTGGTTTTGTATGCTATTTTGTAACCTATTTTTTGAAATTTGCGGGCTATTTTGTTTGTTGTTTTGTTTATGAATGGTAATGTGATGTATTTGTTTTCCCTGTCTGTAGTGTTAATTTTAGTGTTTTTTTGTATTTTGTACCACAGTTTGTCTATTATTGTGGTGTTGTATCCATTTGTGTATGCTAAATATTTAATTGTGTCTAGTTCTTTGTCTATGTTTACTGTTTTCATTGGGACTTCTTTAAGTCTATGGAGCATGGATCTGAAGGCAGGATAGGGTAGTTTAAGGTGTTGTGAATAAGTGTGTCTGTTGTTATGGGTTTCCTGTAAATGTTGAAGCTGTGGTTTTGCGTGTGGCTTTTTGTTATGATTAGGTCGAGGAAGTTTAGGGATCGGTTGATTTCAATTTCTGAAGTGAAGTGGAGTTTTTGGTGTATTTTATTAGTGTAGGTGAGGAGTTTTTCACGTTGATGGGAGTTGCCTCTGTATAGTGTTATGATATCATCAACGTATCTGTGCCAGTAAATAATTTTGTGTGCGTGTGTATTGTTTGTAAGAATCTTGGTGTTTTCTATGTGTTGTAGAAAGATTTCGCTTAGGACACTACTGATAGGACTTCCCATGGGTAGGCCATCTGGTTGTGAATAGAAGTTTGAGTTGTGGGTGAAATAGTTTTATTCGGTGATGGTTTGGAGGATGTTTATGATTTCGGTAACGTGGGTTTTAGGTATGTTGTTCTGTATTAATTGGGTTTCTAGGATGTTGAGTGTTTCGGGTATGGGTATGTTGGTGTACATATTTGTTATGTCGAGTGATAGTAATGTTGAATTGTGTGGTATGTAACAAATTCTACATTGGACAAACAGGTTGCAGCTTTAAACAAAGAGTCGAAGAACACAAACGTAACACCAACTCAACATTTTACAATCACTTAAAAGAAACAGGACACAAATACACAGACATTTATCATAATTTATAAATCCTACACATCAACCAAAAAGGACCACATCTCAACACACTAGAACAATATGAAATCGGAGAATTGTTGAACACTAGAATGTTTTGAAGGAGGTTTTCGATAGCATCAAAGGGTATGTTTGATTTGTATCATACTATCGAAATCACACATACTCTTTGATACTATCGAAAACCTACCTTTAAAACCGTCACCGCTTGACCCAACATCTCCAAGCAGAAGACACTGATGAAGATCGGCACATAGCGATCGAAAACGTTCTGTCTCAGTAAGTTTTAACAAATTTACTAAATTTAAAGTTCGGATAGTCATAAACCATTGTTTAAGTGATTAATAAGGTTCACCGAACGTAATGGATTACAAAATTCAAGAAGTTTAATATTCTTTTTCAATGCTAAGGTTTTTCTCAAAGTAACAACTGAAATAGCAGACTGTTAGTCATATATTAAAAATGGTTTTGAAAACGTTGGTTTTATTATTCCATATCGACCTTCTTAATTAATTATTTCAACTATTTACTTTCAGTTTTGTTTAACTTTTCTCTGTTTCTTTCAATTAAATAAGATGAGTTCCCTTCATTTCCTCTAAAAATTGTTTCCATTTAGGTCTGTTCTCAATTTTTTTTTTTTTTTTTTAATTGATTCCTGTTGCTGAATGTATATAGTTCATATAGGTAATTACAATTTTTTCCAATCTATTTACTGGTTTATATTGTTAATATGACCTAGTGTAATAAACGTGCAATGTTTATTAAGAACGAAGTGTATTTAAGTTTTAGAGAAAAATGTTTTTTTTTTAAATTTTTAGTTCATAAAACTGAATTTTCTACTCTAAATATGAAGTAACCGAAGCAGAAGTAAAACTCTCCACTCCATTCATAATCTGGCTACAGACTCCTACGTAGCCGCCCTCTATCGATTAGTTGTGCTGACGCACATACGTCGCTCCCAGATACTGTCCACGAATAACCCTTAGCAGTTAACAATACGGAGCAAAATTTTGTAAACATTGTTCCAATTGTTATCTTTTATCACAGCTAATACTCACTTTGTAGTTGACATTATGCTGTAGTTCACAAACACGCCACATAGAGCGTGCTAAGTCATCACTGAAACACCTGTTGAAATCAATACTACCCGATCTCGTCAATGAAGTTGGTTTATATAGCACAAGACCTATTTGCCACTGAAATTTTTGTACTAGTAATTATTTCCCTAATGATTTAGTATAACATAAGTTATTTAATTGTTATACGATTTACTGTAAATTATGAATTTGCAATTCTGAAAAATTCCTGATCACTGTTAAAACTATAAAATTTTAAATCTGTAAAACCTTACAACCATCAATTGTAAATCTTCATAATTACAACATTAACTTATTAACCAAATTATAACATAAACAAATACTGTACGAACCCCTCGAACACTGATTATTTATTGACCATATAGTATGAATTTCGTTTAAAAAACAAGCATCTTCACATCATCATAATAGTTTGTAGGCCTACTATTCTGGGATGGGTGCATTGCAACCGAAATTTACAAGTCAAACAATTGCAATTGTGAGTAGCGAATGTATTTTTTTATTCACTAACGTTTTTTTTTCAAATAATGATTGATCATACAGGAAAAAAACTTGAATTATTAAATCTGTAAATTATAAAACTGAAAAATGATAAATTATAAAACTTTACAAATTACAAATGCTGTACAACTGCATAGCTACAAAATCGCAATACTTTTAATTGTAGGCTATACTATCATAAAACTATAAAATGCCAAAAATTTTAAATTTTAATAATTATTATAATGATTTAAATTATAAATTTTAAATATAAAATTGGAAATCTTAAAATGTAACATTTTAGTTCCAAATCCATGACAGCTACAGAATAAAAACAGGTATGTGATATCAAACAGGGATGTGTAAAAACCGGTATCTCAAGTATGTAATCCTTCCCTCTTAAATTATAATTCTCTCACACTTTTAAGACAGAGTTTTATGTCCTTAACTTAATTCTACCTTTTATTCAGTCATTCACTATACTCTTCACATCTTGCAAGGATAATAACCATATATATGGTCTTTGCCTTGAAACATGCACAAAAATCATTGATATAATAGTATGATTTTAAATTGTAAATTATAATTGTAAAGTTTTAAACTACAAAACTGTAAGAAGAGCTAAATAAAAATGAGATTGAAAAGTGGTTACAATTCAATTTTCAAAGTTAAACATATAGCAAAATGTAAAATTTTGTAATCAGAAAATTATAAACTTTTAAAACTACAAATCGTTTTAAAAACTACAAATTGTAAATTTATAAGATAAAAAACTAAGGAACTGTAAAAATTTTATGTTTAAAATATAAAAATGTATAAAAGCATATATTTAAAGTGCTAATAAATTTTACCAGTAAATCTATAAAGATGTAAAAACTGATTTTGCCTAGGGAAGTGTAGTCAGTTGTTATTGAGAGAATTTATTTTCTTAAATGACTCAACTATCTTAGACACAAATACACCACTTACACACATTGACGAAATCATTCACCTTATAAAATTAATCACATCTCAAAATTACTTTACCTACAATAACACTTTCTACAACCAAAAAGACGGCCTACCCATGGGTTCCCCCATAGTTAGCATCTTAGCAGAAATATTCATACACCATATTGAACAAAACCACATTTTACACAACAATAAATTCTCAGATAACATAATTTACTGGTATATATACTTCGTCGATATCATAACATTATACAAAGGTTACACACGCTGAGCACACATATTTTTAAAACCCCATACACCATCGAAGCAGATCAACAAAACTCTCTTAACTGTCCTCGACAAATATAAGTAAGTGCTACTATAGGCAAGTTTGTAAATATTTACAAGTGTTTATTGAAAACTAGTAGCTCACGTGAAGATAGAATCAACAAATACCAATTATCTTCTTAGTATTCTCTCAGTGCTTATATTTTGACAGTCACTACTCTGAAAGGTGAGTAAAAACTCAATATACCCAAGAGATTGATGTTACATTCAGGAGTATAGCACCTAAACTCTTGAAGGAATGAAGATAAAATTCAATAGATGGTCACCTACATAAAACAGAAGGAATGTAGCTGGCTTATCACCTAAGTACTCTAGGATACAATAACTATAATGTACTTTTGAATTCCACTTGCAACTATGATTTTGTAACAAATCATAAAACTTGTTAAATTTTAAAGGCTTAAGCTTTAGTCTATTAATAGAGTTCTTGAATTTTATAGTCCATTACGTTCAGTGAATCTTATTAATCACTTAAACAATAGTTTATGCCTATCCAAACTTTGAATTTAGTAAATTTGTTAAAACGTACTGAGAGAATGTTTTCGATCGCTATGTGCCGATCTTCATCAGAGTCTTCTGCTTGGAAATGTTGGGTCAAGCGGTGACGGTTTTAAAGGTAGGTTTTCGATAATATCAAAGAGTCATACTTTTCGATAGTATGAAACAAATCACACATACTCTTTGATACTATCAAAAACCTACCTTTAAAACCGCCACCGCTTGACCCAACATCTCCAAGCATAAGACACTGATGAAGATCGGCACATAGCAATCGAAAACGTTCTGTCTCAGTAAGTTTTAAGAAATTTACTAAATTCAAAGATCGGATAGTCATAAACTATTGTTTAAGTGATTATTAATAGAGGTTGGACAAAAAAGACAAAATTAGAGAACTGAATGGACAGAGAAGTGGGCTAACCTGCTGCTGTGCTATTTTATTCCATAATTAAATTGGAGATTGATCTAAGTTAGAAACTGCACTAAAAATTGTGTAGAACTATGGCTCTCCAGAAAGAAATAATATGAACAGTGTGCAAAATCAGCAGGTCCTCTTCTTGAAAAACCCCAGTTCTTGTCAAAAGATAATAGGGATTGCTAGTAGAATTGCAAATCAACTACATTCAACCTCTGCAAGATTTAGGACAGCTAAGATAACTATCCAAGGACTGAAACAAACTTAGTTTTGTAGTTGATTTTTAGTGACTATGGGAATAATAGAAGAGAATTAAAGGTTGTTTGGGATAAATTTGAGAAATCAAAGATAATGCAACAAACAGTTTTCAATAAAAATCTTAGGAAACAAAGAAGAAGAATTGTTTTCTGCTTATATAAACAATTATAGAAAAATAAATAATTCTACGATGTAGCTTACCAGTAAAGAAGAGACAATTGGAATGGATGTAATGAAGTAAAAAGACAATCAATATTCCCAGCAGTAAAAGACAGAGCTGGAGAGTTTCTGTTTACATACAATTATTAGCCTGCAGGTTTAAACAGATAAATGGTAGAAGCTTTTGAATTGAAGCTACAGAGAGATATGAGATGAACAAATACTTTTAGAAGTAATATATCTGCCAAGTACAACATATCTTATATCTGTATTCTGTTACTTCAGAAGGGGAAGGCCAAGTTGACTAGAACAGATGAAATTCTTAAGTCTAACTTATCCACCAAGGAAATGGCAGTTGCCTTATTTAGTACTGCAGCAAATAGCTAATAATCTATGAAGAAGATTGTCAAGTTATGTGATTGATGATGTCATGTTATGTTTTCATTACATTCATCTTTAATACATGTCAAATAGATTAAAGTATTCAACTCTAAATCGTTTTGAGTAAATTAGCATTACCGAATATAAACCTAAACTTTGAGCTGGTATTTAGGTTTAAATATTATCAGGAGATCCAATAATGAATAAAGCTTTATAAAGAGAAGGTTTTATGGATTATATGAAAGTATTTAGATGTATAAAACTCTCCTCAATCTACTCTTTAGGATCAGTGAAGTGGGAAAATGTAAGATGTCTATTGTAATATAAGTCTGTCTCAAAGGGAGAGTTTGTAACCACTTCTGTAGTGTATTGTGATTCACTTCCAACTTTCACAATAGTCAGACATGTTCAGGTGCAAACTATGCACACATTGTTTCATGTAGTCAACCTACGATGACGCACATAAGTAGTGCATTCACTCCTATCAAATACAGTTATTCTTTTCAAGAAATAGGAAGAATAATGCAAAATTTGAATTTTATTTGAAATTCCTCTTACTAATTGGAGCCCAGTTTTCTAAATTAAAAAATTTAACAGATAACACTGAATACAGTAGTGACGCTAGAGTTCATATTAAACTACAAATACATGTTATGTGGTTGTGAGAAAAGACTTGAGTTAATACATAGTGCTATAATTCAATCAGAAATAGTGCTAAAATCAGAAATGTATGGATGAGATTTTTTCAATATTTATGACTGTTATGGAGGGGGTTTGACAGATGAACATTTTTTAGAAGTTATTCCTTCTGAGGATGTTTATAGTACTGATCATAGATTTTAGTACACAATTTAAGTTTTATTAGTAGCGACGCAACATGAAATCTAATCATAAAGAAAATTCTCTGTACAAATTATAAAAGAAAACCGAAATTAAACAAAATAATTTCTCTATAGTAAATTATTTCCAAGAAAAACGTATTGATAAAATATATAATATTTATAAGTCCTGGATTTATTCTTTGAATGACATGTTTTTCTTCAGGAGACACAATGATATGTCAATAAAGCAATGTCTAACTTTATAGCTGAAATTGACAGCATGGCAATATCATTTTCGAAGCGATCTCTGTTGTGTCCATATTCTCTAAAAGCATTTCAAATAACTGAGACAAAATAGTTTGATTTATTAAAACAAATTCAATACTATTAATACTGATAATTTTGTAGTACTGTGATTCCTCACTTAGTTTAAACCTCAAAACAGTTGATTTTTACTTCAATAATTACTCGTTAAATTTTTTCAAATAAGTAATTACATGGAATTATGATTAGGGTACTTAATATATACAAATTAGGCCTATAATTTGTGTACTCTAAAGGTAGATTTAAGGAAAAACAAATAAAATTTAAGAAGAAGAAAAATTACACTCACTCTAAACAAATCTGAATATGAAATGTAGAAAATTGCTGATAGACAAAATTACAAGTTCAATTGTCAAACAAAAATGTAAGCAAAACTAGGGCCAATATAAAGTTGGTGGGATTTTTTTCTAAATATTTTACAGATTTATAAATAGTAGAATAAATACCAATAAAACAATATTGAGATATAAAAATATTTGGAAAATTGTGTAAGATCTAGCATATGAGAGGAACAAGAAAAGATTTAACAGCTTCATGCAGTGTTTAATAGTGTTTTCAGTACCTTAACAACAGTAACACCTTTCGCCATGAAGAGCAGGATGTAAAGTTAGATATGTAAACTTACAGAATGGGAAGTTATCAGAATTTGATACACTCAATATAGAATTTTGAAAGTAAACAAATATTTAAGAATTTTCTGATTATGTTGAGTGTTATCCCTTATCTGCTAGAAGCACAAAATTGATAGGCTTACTAGTACAAATAAGCTAACATTCCATTATTTTAAATAGGAAATTAGGGAAATGAAATAATAAAATAAAATGAAATTAATAAATGGAAATAAAATAAAATGAGAGGACATGAGTTTTCTTCTAATTAGGGACATTATTCTAAAATTCTATCTCTTGTGACATATTCTAAAATTAAAGTGAAAATATTCTTGAATTTTGTAGTCCATTACGTTCAGTGAATCTTATTAATCACTTAAACAATAGTTTATGACTATCCGAACTTTAAATCTAGTAAATTTGTTAAAACTTACTGAGACAGAACGTTTTCGATCTCTATGTGCGAAAAACAAATCCACCCTAAAGCACCTACCCTTCGCGCTCTTCCCAAAATCACAAACCCAATGTCCCCATCCGAGCCATCTTCAATTACCAAAATGCCCCTGCACATAAATTAGCAAAGTATATGGACAAAATAATCAGACAATCCATAAACTTAAACACAGAAACACACATAAAAATCAGAACAAACCTCATAAATAAAATAAAAGACATAAACATACCACACAATACAACACTACTCTCACTCGACATAACAAAAATGTACACCAACATACCCATACTCGAAACGCTCAACATCCTAGAAACCCAATTAATACAGAACAACATACCTAAAACCCATGTTACCGAAATCATAAACATCCTCCAAACCATCACCAAACAAAACTATTTCACCCACAACTCAAACTTCTATTCACAACCAGATGGCCTACTCATGGGAAGTCCTATCAGTCGTGTCCTACGCAAAATTTTTCTACAACACATAGAAAACACCAATATACTCACAAACAATACACACTCACACAAAATCATTTACTGGCACAGGTACGTCAATGATATCATAACACTATACAGAGGCAACTCCCGTCAATGCGAAAATTCCTCACCTACACTAATAAAATACACCCAAAACTCCTCTTCACTTCAGAAATTGAAACCAGCCGATCCCTAAACTTCCTCGACCTAACCGTAATAAAAAGCCACACACAAAAACACAGCTTCAACATTTACAGGAAACCCATAACAACAGACACACTTATCCACAACACTTCAAACCACCCTATCCAACACAAACACGCTGCCTTCAGATCCATGCTCCATAGACTTAAAGAAGTCCCAATGACCACCAAAAACATAAACAAAGATTAAACACTTTTAAATGTTTTAAACTTGCCTATAGTAGCACTTACATTGCTTGTTGAGGACGGCCGTTTCGGGAGATGTGTCCCTTTGTCAACTCAGACCGTAACTGATCTCAAGGTTTACATAGGTTAGGGTAGGGGTGGGATATTTTGGTGGTGTGGGTGTATTATGTGTGTATTAGAAGTTATGATGTCAAAAAGTGCGTGTGAGTTGTAATGTAATTGTGTATTGAGTATGTGTGTAGGGTGTAGTTTGAAGTGCCTGTATATTTCGTATTGTTCGGTTGTGTAGCGTTGGTTATTTCTGTGATGTTTATGAAGAATTTGTAGGTTAGATGTTATGTCTATATAGTCATGTTTTGTGGAGTTGAGATGATCGGCGAAGTTTGATTGGTAGTTATTGTTTTTTAATGCTTTTATATGTTCTTGGTAGCGTGTGTAGAATGACCTCCCTGCCTGGCCTATGTAAAAACTGGGGCACGAACTGCAAGTTAGTTTGTATACTCCAGTGGTGTTGTAAATGTCATTGATTTTGTTGGGTTTAAATTGTTTGTTGAGAGTGTTGTGTGTGGAGTAGGCTATTTTGTAGTTCTATTTTCGTAGTGTGTTGGTTAGATTGTGAGTTTTGGATGATCTGTATGATATTGATAAGTATTTTATGGGATTGTCATCTTGTTTGTTTGTATTTGGGTTATTGTGTTTATTTTTTATTCGGTTGTATAATTTGTCAATCATTGTTGGGTTGTATCCGTTCGTTTGTGCTATATATTTTATGGTGTTTAACTCCTGGTAGTGTTTTTTTTTGTCTAACGGTGTTTTAAGCAGGCGATATATCATGGTATTGTAAGCAGCTAGTTTATGTTGGTGTGGGTGGTTTGAGGAGCTGTGTATGGTCATATTAGTACAAGTGGGTTTTCGGTATATGTTGAATTTATGTGTTTGTTTGTCTGTTCGTTTAATTGTAAGGTCTAAGAAGTTGAGAGAGTTTTGTTGTTCTGTTTCGATGGTGTATGTTAGTTTTGGGTGTAGGGAATTAAGGTGTTTTAGAAATATGTGTGCTCTGCGTGTGTTGCCTTTATATAATGTTATGATGTCATCGACGTATCTGTACCAGTAAATTATGTTATCTGAGTATTTATTGTTGTGTAAAAAGTGGTTTTGTTCAATATGGTGTATGAATATTTCTGCTAAGATGCTAGCTATGGGGGAGCCCATAGGTAGTCTATCTTTCTGGTTGTAGAATGTGTTATTGTAGGTGAACAACAACAAGCAAAGTAAGTGCTACTATAGGCAAGTTTAAAACATTTAAAAGTGTTTAGTGATTACTAGTAGCTCACGTGAAGATGGAATCAACAAATGTTGATAAACAAAGAACTAAACACAATTAAATATTTAGCATACACAAATGGATACAACACCACAGTAATAGAAACTATAGTACAAAATACAAAAAAACACTAAAATTAACACTACAGCCAGGGAAAACAAATACATCACATTACCATTCGTAAACAAAACAACAAACAAAATAGCCCGCAAATTTCAAAAAATAGGTTAAAAAAAAGCATACAAAACCAATAACAAGTTACAATACAAAATACAACACAACACCAACAACAAGATAAACTACAAGCACCAGGCGTATACAAACTAAACTGCGACGAATGTAACAAATTCTACATTGGACAAACAGGTCGCAGCTTTAAACAGAGAGTCGAGGAACACAAACAGAACACCAACTCAACATTTTACAATCACTTAAAAGAAACAGGACACAAATACACAGACATTTATCATAATTTAGAAATCCTACACATTAACAAAAAAGGACCACATCTCAACACACTAGAACAATATGAAATTTATAGACACACAAAAACACAAAGTACAAACATATTAAACGAACAAACACAATACAAATCACACATACTCTTTGATACTATCGAAAACCTACCCTTAAAACTGTCACCGCTTGACCCAACATCTCCAAGCAGAAGACACTGATGAAAATCGGCACATAGCGATCGAAAACATTCTGTTTCAGTAAGTTTTAACAAATTTACTAAATTTAAAGTTCGGATAGTCATAAACTATTGTTCAAGTGATTAATAAGTATATTTATATTTAAACATGGTAATATTACAACCTACATGGACTTATAAAAAGTAATTCTGTTAACTTAAGTGAGCTAGGGTATTCTCCAGATGAACAAGTATCCTGACAGCCGATCTAGACACTGATGACGATCTCCTAGTATAAACAATTATTTTTAATCTTAATGAGTTTTTTTTTTAATTTACTTTAATTATGACGATGTCAAATTACCAATGACTTAATTATGTGAAAGTCATAACTTTACTAATTTTTATGTCAAATATTTAAAGAAACTGGATATATAATTCAAAGATGTCTTACTAATTGTTATTTAGAAAATTTTATTTTATTTGTTGACCACTGACTTTTGTTAAGACAAATTTGTTCCAAAATTTGTTGTAGCAGTTGCTGAAAACAATAGGCCTATTAGTAAATATGAAGAAGAATTGTCTTGACTTTATTGTCGAAACAACATGGTAAACAAGTTGTTTGAATATTTTTTCTTGTATATGATTACACCGCTGAATGTCTAAAATTGCTTGTTTCAATATCTGTCAGCAGTATAAATCATAGTAACCCAAGAGTTTAAAATCATGCGTGATTGAGCTTGCACCAACATTGGGAAGCATTCATGATTGCATTGTACCACAAATAAACTGTCTTATTTAAAAAGATACTAATATTTATGATTATGCTGGTCTGAAGTAGAATAAATTGTTGAGTGTAACTACAGATGGTGCTTTGCATAAATATATGCAGCGCAAAATTGCAAAACTAGTAAATAAAGAAGTAGCATCTTTGAGTCCAATATACAAACACTTAATAAATTCTTTAGCTTATTTACCAAAAGTCCTTTAAGCAAAAGTGACAAATCTCCCTCAAGTAATTCCGGATCACAAAAATCACAAAAATTGTATACAAATCAGATCTAGGATGTGCTAGAATTATAAAATATGCTTGGTTGAACTCAAAAATAAAACATAAATTTTATGTTGCAAAAAGATGATGCCTAAACTCCTACTAGATATTAGCAAGAATTTTTTACATTTCCAAGGTCATGTAGAAATTTCTTGAACAAAAATAATCTAATAGAACCCTGCTAATTCAAACCCTCTTAAACTCTTACACCCATATTATCCAATTAGACTGTGATGACAGGAAAACTACTGAACCCATAAAAGGAAAATTAGGCTAGGTTTCAAATAACTTTGCATGCATGTTAATATACTTTTAAAAAATTACAAGACATAGGTAATTAAGTACAGGGCAGAAAAGCCTATTTTAATACTCAAGAAACTTAACAGTCAAAACAATAAAAGAAATAGAACCTCCACTCATTATTACATACGTCAGTCACTTTTGGTAGTGTAAATACAAACTTTGAGAATGCTGCATTATTCCATTATAGCTTCATGACAAGTTTCCTGCTGTTGTTTCGGGATCTTGCTCTATATACTTTATAGATGTCTTCAATACTGAATAGGATTGAGTAATTGCAGATTTTGTGTGACTTAATAGCAAAATTATTTTCTGATTAGCATAACCTTAATAATCTGTGACAGTTCATAACCACACAAAAAATTTATGATGATCAATTGTTTCCATTTTTGAAAAATTCTGACTTTAAAATCATGTTAACACAGGTTAATATTTAAAATCATGCTATTCAAGTACATTTTAAGGTTACTTCTGACCTGATTAGAGTGTGCTCATGTTTTAAATATAAATTTCTTAAAACATTATTGTTTTCCAAAATTAATAACAGACTTGAGGAAGTGAGATTAGTGTTTTAAATTTATTACTATCACTTAATAACGGTGTTTTTTGTTGATTTCTTTACTGTAACAATTTTTTTCTTTTCTCAGGTTATGTAGGAAGTTCCATTCTGTTGAGATGAACTTCTGAAGTGTTCATCAAACAGCAAGAGTAGCTTTCAGTGATATAAAAGCATTAATTACTTGTTCTCTGAATACTAGTAGAGGTTTATTTATTATTGTGTTAAATAAAAATAAATAATAGTTTAACATGCACATTATTTGTAAACATGAATCAAAAACCTTTAGTACAATCTAAATATCTTAAGACCTGATGGATAAACCGTCAGTTAGTCACAACAAGGTGCACCTTTATCTTTGGACAATGCTTTATAATTGGAGGTTTCGTTCTTCATTTTTATGCTATATATTTTTCAAATTCTCCCTCTCTCTTTCTCTCTCTCTCTCTCTCTATATATATATATATATATATATATATATATATATATATATATATATATATATATATATATATATATATAAGGTTATTATTGTTAATTGTAAACAATTGTTCCACCACTAAGTGCAATTAATTTTTACTTTGTGTGATGAGGCACCTTTCGATCACATGGCCATTGTTGAACCACTGAATTATTTTTAGTGAATCACAAAATAATTCAGTGATTTGACAATGTTCAAGTGACCGAAAGGTGGCTCATCACACAAGGTAAAAATTTATTGCACTTAGTGGTGGAACAATTGTTTACAATTAACAATAATAACTTTATAAAGTCAGTGCAATGGAAAAATAATAGGAAATATTATATATATATCCCAGTCCAATCCCAGTAATCTGACATAATAAATGTACGATCATTTACAGAATAATGTCCAGATTACAGGATTATTCGGATTACTGAAATGTATACATACTACATATACCTATAACATAAATATGGCTACATATATACGTATATGGTATTATAAAGTATGTATAGGCTAATGTTAAGTACAGTCCATTACAGTAATAATTGAAAGAAAACATTCACCAATTGAAGCAAGTATTTTTTAATTGTAACAAGTTTTATCTTGTAAAGTTTTAAAATGAACAATATAACAAATACTTGAACAACCCACTTAATTAAACATACTTAAAGTTACTACTGTTTGTACTGATTTTACTTTATAATGAAACTTCACTTCTTACTAAAAAAATATGAAATTTTTGTTTGCTTCAGTTTGTTGATTGCTTTTTCTACAGCCTTCTTTCTGATCTGAAGCAGCCGCAAGACTTGATGGTATGGTATGTCGTTTTCTGTTCCCCAGTCAATATATGTGTTAAAAGCCAAAATTGCAACATCGTGTTTCACCTCTGACTTTCTTAGTTCTTCCTCAGCGTCTCCTGTTTCATATTCATCATCTCTCACTGAGAGGTTGAAAATCTCACTGTCTATTTGTAAATCAATATCATTTTCATCCCTTCCACTTATCCAGTCGCTTACGTCTTCTGAATTTAAATCTCCATCTTGGCTGACCTTGTTTACAATGTGCACTATTGATTCAATGTCTTTAACTATCATTCTAATCTGCAATTGTATCACTTTCATATGATATTATTGCAGTACAGTTGAGTCGCAGGAAGATTTCGTGATATTATTGTCATCGCTAACTAATTCTTGTGAATATGCAGGCGCATTGTCTAGCACAAGCAGTGATTTTTCTGTAAGGTACATAGATCTGAGATGATGTCTAACCGGTGAAACAAATTCATCATGAAATCATTCATTCAATAAAGCTTAATCTGTCCACCTTTTTTCTGGCCTTTGTATAAAAATGGCATGGAACAATATTTGAGAGCTCTTGGTTTCTGTGATTTGCCAATGAGTAGTTGATGTAATTTGTGACTTACATACATATTAATCTATCTTTGCTCATTTTTTGCCCTAGTCATCAATCTTCGTACTTATGAACTAAAGTTTTCATTGGTAAAGCTTTCCAAAATAATTCACATTTATCTGCACTGTAAACCTGATTATAACATAAATTTAATTAACTGTTTTTTTCCAAAGGTTGTTGACAGAAAGGTTCTATAGGATCAGGATTATTAGACAATTTTTTTCCCGTGATAGAAAGGCACCAAAATCCATGTTTTTTGTTTTTAATTGTCAAGCCAATGATCTCTGGCTTTAAACTTTTCCTTGAGTAGAGTTCAGAAAAAAAGAATCTTTTTTTGCAATAAAGGGCCAGGTAACTTATGAGGTTGTTTTGCAACCACTCGTGTAGAAACCATGTGTATATCATCATAGTTATATCATCTTATGATCAACTGTACTAGACTAAACATCTCTTATTATATTATGACTAGCACCATGAGCCATGTGCATAGCATTAGGTCTTGTAATTCACAAATAGCCCATTTACACTGGTTGTATTAATACTACATAAACATTGCTCCATCTGTCAATTTGATTTCCTTTAAACACATCTCATTGAATAATTCACCCTAAACAAGAATTAAGTTATTTATTTGAAAAAAAATATTGTAGATGGAAAATAGTATTTGAAACCTTTAAATGTGAAACTCCAATAAACAAGGCAAGTTGGGTAATTGTAAATAAATAAATATTTGTTGATTCAATTTTCACCTGAGCTACTAGTTTTTAACTAAAAATATTTTTTAATATGTCTCACTTGCCTACAGGCAATATGTAGTAGCACGTATTTTTATAATTGTTGAGGACAGCCATTTCAGAAATGTGTCCCATTGCCAACTCAGAAGTGGCTGTCCTCAACAATTATATAAGTAAGTGCTACTATAGGCAAGTGTAACATATTTACAAGTGTTTTTACTGTAAACAAATAAACCTCTTAAGCCACAAGAACTTTGTATTTATATCCTGATGTTCATTTCGATTGTAAAGTATTCAACTTCAGAAGTAATTACTACAAGACTAACTACTTTGTTCTGTTACATTCAATATATACGTCTTCAACGCCCTCATCACGCCTCTTACACTATCCTACCATTTACGTAGCAGCAAAGACCACCTCTATTTTATCAACTGACCAATACCTTAACAGTAAGGTCTGGTTCATCAACTTGACTTGCTAAGGACATTAACTTTACAATATTTGGATTTACTGTTTTTTTTATTTGTTGTTAAAATATTTTACAAAAACTAATAATACTACTACTAATAAGACTACTATTACTAACACTTAACTAGCGAATATAATACAGAATTTGTGATAGGGATTTTGTCAGAGTTTAATAAGTTATTTTTATGATATTTATTAATAAACAAACTTTCAAAATTATCTTTGATTATTGTTGATAATATTCTATAATATTATTTCTGATTTGACATTTTTAACTAATTTCCAGTTATAACTATATGAAGCAACTGTGGCGTAATGTTTATTTTTAAATAAATAAAACCTCTAAACCACAAATAACATTTTATTTAAACCTTATGTACATGTCGATTGCCCAGCAATCATCTTCAGAGGTATTTAAAAAATACAACTAACTTTAAACAACATAATACAACAAATATATAGGCTTAAACCGGCAACTACTTCGCCACGCCCCTTATTTAAAAAACTAGTACGACCAATCACGTTGCAGTAAATAGGAGATAATTAGGAGATAGTTATAACTTTGTTAATAAGGAATATTATTGTTTTTTAGTAAAATTGAAATAGTTGTAACGGTAACTCTTCACCACGAGAGGGGGAAGACCGGACCAAGTTGTAGAGGGGGAATTTACTGCAACGTGATTGGTTGTACTAGTTTTTTAAATAAGGGGTGTGACGAAGTAGTTGCCGGTTTAAGCCTACATATTTGTTGTATTATGTTGTTTAAAGTTAGTTGTATTTTTTAAATACCTCTGAAGATGATTGCTGGGCAATCGAAATGTACATAAGGTTTAAATAAAATGTTATTTGTGGTTTAGAGGTTTTATTTATTTAAAAATAATTTCCAGTTGTTTATTTCTAGTTTATGATCAGTTTTAAGGGTGTGTTCATCAATGCTTAATTTATTTTGGTATTTGAAATTGTATGTGACTTCTATGTTCTTTAAATCTAGTTGACAATTTCCATTTCGTTCAACCAATATAAGTTTTATCACATGAACTGCAGTTTACTTTTTAAATTCCTGACTTATCTAACATTTCTGTTTGGTATTTTTGGTTACCGTACCTAATAAATTCTTTAAGCTCTTAATGTTCCTGTCAAGTTTACTTCTTTAAAAACTTTTATAAACCTTTTGTTAAATCTTTATCAAATGATAGGTTAATATATTTATTGTTGACAGTTTTTATATATATAGTACAAATTTTCAATTGTTAATATAATATGTTTTTATTCATCCAATCAAGTTCAAATACATTTGTTTTATACTAAAATGGATAACATTTGATGTTAATACAGTTTTTCAAATATTTATTCACTAATTAAATTATAAAATTTTGGGGTTTCTAAGTCAGATTTGAATTGAGTATCTTCATGTCCGAAGTCTAGTGCTTTGGCACTGAGCCAACTTTCCCATAGCTAGAAATGAACTTCTCAGAGATGTATATGAATTTTTCTTTTGCCCCCATTTGGTTGTAGTTGAAACCTCCATTCCACAAGCTTAAAATAATGCTCTAGGGTTTAAAAATGAATGAAAAGAATAAAATAAACAAACAAACTGGATTAACTCTAAACCTTAATGATAAACCTTGCTTTACAAACAGACATATTTATATTAATTGAAATTATAAAACAAAATTTGTCTTTGTTGATTTAAGTAGGAATTGACTTTAAAAAAATATATATTGCTTGTTTTCTGGTATTAAAGCTGTGGAAAAGAAAGGAAATCTTGTTTTATTTCTTATAATAATAGAATAAAAAATATTATTAGGAATTTAATAATAATAATAATAAAACAAACAGTATCAACTAAAAAAATTAGTAAGGATGAATAGCATGAAGGTCTGTATATAGATTAGAAATTAGTGGTTGGAGAAAATCTATTTTTTTCAATTTTAATTACAGTATGTACAAATATACCGTTCTAATTGAACGATTTTGTTAAATGCCTTACACATTACCAGTGAATCTATTAGATTCTTTTTAAGTTTCAGTGCCTTAAAAGCATTAGGTTATCTTCATTAAAACTATTATTTTGAAGAACTTTTCTCTTTCAATGGAAAAAACAACTATTTTTCATTTTGCTATAATTGTATTAATTTTACTACATTCTTTAAAAACAATATAATAATGTCCAATTGTTTACTATATTAATTGTTTAATAAATTGTAAAAACTACGTTGTCTACTACATAAATTTCAAAATTAATCGTTTATAAATAAAACTTAAGAAATTTATTTGAAATTTTAATTTAAAAGTTTTACAATTTCACATTAACTCTGTTAAAAACTGTAAATTAATAAACGCTTTTAAATGTTTTAAACTTGCCTATAGTAGCACTTACATTGCTTGTTGAGGACGGCCGTTTCGGGACATGTGTCCCTTTGTCGACTCAGACCGTAACTCAACAAGCAAAGTAAGTGCTACTATAGGCAAATTTAAAATATTTAAAAGTGTTTAGTGATTACTAGTAGCTCACGCGAAGATGGAATCAACAAATGTAAATTAATGTATCAGGAATATTCCACCATATTATTATACACGCTTTAAAAAATAAGACCTGTCTGTGATGAAAACATTGTTGCATATTTAACTACTAGTGTGTTTAACAGTATTTGTATGGTGATTACGAAAAAAATATTGAACAAAAATCCATCACCCATAGGTAAGTCACAAATTTTACCTGAAGTTTTTTCATTTTCAGGGGTTTTCTGGTTCAGTATGCATACGATTTTTTAATATTATAGCCAATGTTAGTGGTCAATTTATTCTGAATTATGGACCTTTAATGATGAACAGGTAAATAAACAATGTGAGTATGTTATTTACAAACAAAAATGTTTTACTCTATTTATTTGAATAAGACAATGAACCAAAACTGGATAGGTTCAGCTCCTACTGGAACAAGACATGTCTTTGTCTGTCTGCTCCCTCCCCAATCCTACTGTCATCTAGGTGGTGTTAGGAGTGCAGAGAGCTATGATCTTGGTTGCAGTCAGTGACTTGGTGTGGAGTTAGGCACTGTGATGTACACATCAAACATTTTTGTGCTACGGTTTTAGAAGAAATGGCTACTAGAGGTTGTGTCAACTCTCTAACTGTTTCTGTTATGTTTGTGGATCTTATACCATCAAGAAGCAACAAAGGAACTTCTTAAATTTTGTTCAGAAGGTGTATTTTGCATACTTTGGTATTAAATTAGGGGACCAAGATAATTCTTGGACTCCCCACATAGTGTATTCTGTGTGTTGAAGAGCTGATACAATGGATTCAAGGTAAGGAGAAATAATTTAGTTTTGGAGTACCAATGATATGGAGACAGCCTAAAAATCACAATGATAAATATTATTTTTGTTCTTGTTCAGTGCAAGGTTTCAATTTACACAACAAAAAGGACATTTCATACCCAACCAACAAACGTTCGGCTATTCGCCCTGTTGCTGATGGATCTGGCTTGCCTATTCCTTCACCTTCAGATACCCTGGACAATATTTTAGACAATTTAGACCAAATGTCACATAGTAGCAGCAATGTGATGCAACTACAATCCAGGTACCAATGACCCTGAACTTTACTCTGAGTCAGACTTGAATGATTTAGTACGAGATCTGGGCCTCCCAAAGGATTCGGCTGAAGTTTTAGGGTCTAGTCTTAAAGAAAGATATATGTTAGCCACCGCTGTTTCATTTTCAATGTATCTATATATAGAGAAAAGGAATTTTTGTCCTTTTTTTACACAAGATGGTGACCTAATTTTCTGCCACAATGTACCTGTTTCATGGAAATGTTCAAAATCACCAATGAACCAGAGGACTGGAGACTTTTCATCGATTATTCAAAAAGGAGTTTGAAACCTGTACTTCTTCACAATGGTAACCAATATGCTTCTATGCCTATTGGACACTTAGACCATTCGAAAGAATGCTACAAAAATCTTGAGTTTGTTCTTAATAAGCTCAGCTATTCTGACCATAAATGGACCATTTGTGGGGATTTGAAAGTTATTTCTATGTTACTAGGTCAACAAAGTAGTTACACAAAGTTTTCATGTTTCCTCTGTGAATGTGACAGCTTTGATAGGAAACAACACTATGTCAAGCAGACGTGGCCGATCAGAAAGGATCTTATTACAGGAGTTAAAAATGTTGAAAGACAAAGTTTAGTGGATCCTAAAAGGACCTCACTTCCACCACTTCATATCAAACTAGGGCTAATGAAACAGTTTATGAAAGCAATAAACCAAGAAGGAGAGTGTTTCAAGTATCTATGTGAACAGTTTCCTGGTCTACCCGATTATAGGCTGAAAGAGGGAGTCTTTGTTGGGCCTTACATGAGAAAAGTTTTAAAAGATGAAAGCTTTGTCACTAAAATGGAGATAGAAGAAAAATGCCTGGAATTCATTTAAACTTGATGTAACAGGCTTTCTTAGAAACAAAAAAGACCCAAACTACAAAACTTTGGTTGATGAATTGTTACAAAAATACAAAATGTTCGGCTACAACATGAGTGTCAAAGTTCATTTTCTTCGCTCACATCTGGACTACTTTCCAGAAAATCTTGTAGCTGTAAGTGAAGAACAAGGAGAACGTTTTCATCAAGATAATATCTTTTATATTATAAAAGAAATGAAGATACCAAGATCGATGGAATTTTGACATGATATCAAACTACTGTTGGATTTTAAAAAAAAATTAACAAAAGCTTAAACAAAAGCTAAAAAATTAAGAAGCTTTGATGGAAAAAGAAAATGTTTTTACAAAGACTTATAATAAATATTTGTTGTTTCCAACTTCACGTGAGCTACTAGTTTTCACTAAACACTTATAAATATTTACAAACTTGCCTATAGTAGCACTTACTTATATTTGTTGAGGACGGCTGTTTTGGGAGATGTGTCCCATTGTCAACTCAGACCGTAACTCTCCAAGACCGAGTTTGGAGATATTTGTAAATATATATATATATTGGCAAGTTCGTAAATATTTGCAAGTGTTTACTTATAATACCTTTGCAACCCATCTGTATCACAATTATGCTTATTTCAGCTAGGTATCCTTGTTTATTTACTTTATTTTAAAATAAAAATAAATACATCAAAAATTTTTCGTTTTTTGTACTTTTTCCAAATACTATAACTTTATTTTGTAGGTAAGCCTTATATGAAATTAACCAACACCATTTTTGAAATTAGCACAAAAAATTACATAAAGATCAGTTAATAAAATCAAAACAATTTTTTTTTGCAGATCTGTGTAATTAATTGCCAGAAAAAATTTTAATGTTTTCTATATTTTAGAAACCTACCATGTTCTCATGTTTAACTGAAATGTATATAAATTCCTTTCATCCTACTGTTATTAATTAATTTTAACTTTGATGAGAGACCTATTGAAAAAACTATGTAAAACATATAAAATTAAATTATAAAAGTTTTATTGTAATCTTGGATACTATATTAATAATTCAAAACTAAACATTAATTGATGATAACTTGTAAAACGTAAGTAAAAATTTTCTACAAAATCCAAATCTTATCTATTATTATTTAAATAATAATAACCAGTATATCTATAAGCAAAATAATAACTAAGTATTATTATATTTATCATCATATAAATTTAATTCCTGAAAATTATATGAAAATACGTTTTTTTCTTTCAACATATTATTCATTTATAAATAAACATCTTCAACCAATTTAATAATTTAAATAATAATATCATTATAAAAAGGTCATCGTGATGTAGATATATGTTATTTAATATTATTCTATTATATTTTACAAAGACAGTATTGAAGATATAATTTGGTCTTTTTAGTAACATCAACGCACTCTAACGCCCATTTAGAAAACTAAAGTTTGTCGGCTCCGTGCTTTTATTTTGTCCAAATATTATTGAGAATTAGTTAATAACATTTTCAAATTTCTTTGAATTACTAGTTTCATTTTCTGCAACATTATCGACAATTTTACATAAACCTTAATTCAAAAATGTGGGGCTATATCAACCTCTCAAACCTGCATAACTTGTGATTGTTTTTGAACAAAAATAATTCGTATTTCATTCTTTGATCTGTCAATGTTTTGACATTTCAGATAGTTTGAAAAATATTTGATATAGAAACATTAATAAAATAGATATGAACAGTATAACATTACCTGTTTTGTAGGGATTTCCAGAAAAAAAATATGTGGTTTGGTTAGTCTCGTGCGCCAGAAACCAACATTTTTAAAATAATAATAATGATATCTTGTTCCGGCAGGTGCATGTAATTAATATTCCTTGTATTAGCCCAGCTCAAAAAGTTCCATAAAAATGGCGATTGCTTTGTACGCTAATTTTTTTAAAGTAGAGTAATGGTTTGTTTTTGTCCAGTATTTTTATTACTGACATTTAAAATTATTTTGTGAAATAAGTGAGTGAGATGTAAATGAAATATATTTGAAGAATACTCCAAATATAGGAGGTATATAAGGTATTCCACAATTGTTTTAAGTTTCAAGGTCCCTAACCTAGCCACTAGAAACCTTAGTGTCACACGAAGCTAACGCCGGTTTTCTGATGTTTTTAAACTGTGTAAATACACAATACATAACTTCTGAAAAGTGTTTGATAATATATGGTAAGATCCTGAAAAATCGTAATATAATTTTTAGTAATAAACTTGTTTTGACGTATAAAATAGACAAAGCACATTCATCTTGCAGACATGATTTCAAGGTTTTGTATAAACAGTGCATTGACACAAAGAACTTAAAATAGAAATCGGTGATCTTTACTTTTAATTTGATTATTTAATATATGTATTAGGTTTTACTAAAACTGAAATGCTTAGTTTTTTAAGGAAACAATTAAGTAGCATAAATTAATCTAATATCTTTCTATATAAATTCAATAAAGATATAAAGAACTTCTAAATAGAAATGTTAAAAAATACATATTAAGTTTCTTAAAAGGTGATATTTTTAAAATGCATTTAAACATAAATTTTATGTGAAGGTACAAATGAA
The DNA here is from genome assembly GCA_036971475.1 of Prosapia bicincta. Classification (NCBI taxonomy): domain Eukaryota; kingdom Metazoa; phylum Arthropoda; class Insecta; order Hemiptera; family Cercopidae; genus Prosapia; species Prosapia bicincta. The sequence goes on along the minus strand of JBAIZL010000008.1, from coordinate 24,221,527 downwards.
ATACTGTATTAACATTTTTCTTCATTTATAACTTGTTTGTAATTTATTGAAGTTTGATATGCTTATATCTCTACAAATGCTATCTGTAATGCTTTCATGAAATAAACATTTCCAGTAAAACACTATTCATCTCCAGAACTTGTCAAAAACCCTCAATCTATATGGATGTTTTTTTCAAATCAGGAAAATGTTTACATTAACAGTCATAAAGCCATGTTTGTTGATTATGTCAAAATGATCTGGTGATCATTTATAATAAATGTGCTAATTTACCAAAATTTTTATAAATACTGATTATAGTTTTTAAAATAACAAATAATAATAATTTATTAAAATGTATAAAGGTTTAAGAGCAACTTTTAAAATAAATTAACTACTCTATCCTTAAATGTGAAAAAAATTTTGCATATTAAAATAATTTTAAAGTTTATTTTACTGTGGTTTTTTTTAAATAACTGTACCATTGTTAACAATCTTCCTGTATATATTACTCAAAAGTAAGATATTTTTCCAGAGCATGAAAAGATATTTTAATTTCATTAGTACTTAAAGTATACATTCTTTCCGTAGCTGTTGATAGATCCACTTTTTGCAATTCAGTATACACTGGCACTTATAATACATTCCTTAGTTCTGGATAGAAGAAAGAACGGCCTTTTCTTTTATACATGTTGTTGTTTTTTTTCCAATATGTCCAAGCCACCAAAAGTTGTCGAATCCCACTCACAAAACCAGACATGATTATACTCTAAGTTAGGTGGTGTTATTTATCAGTGTTATCAACACTGATGTCACACATATAAGAAATTCATCTTCACTTAAATAATATGGTTTAACAGTAATTTGGCTTTCCGACACTGGCACAAATAAATGAAACTTCTGTGTTCCTACAATTGTTTTGTAGTCATTAAGCCGAGGGACCAAAAACTTTTTAAACCTCTTCTAATTTCGTGTTGCACACAAATCACAATCAATGCTGCTTATATTGTCAGTAGCAAAATTGTGCCTTGGTGTCAAAATGTGTTGATCATTTGATCGTTGTAGGCTTGCTTTAGCTGCTAATCATTTTACAGTTCCACCAAGACCATTGCAAGCATTTTAGGGATGTAGGAAAATAACTGCCACTTAGCTTCTATTCCAAAGGCTTGTTTATGCAAACACAAGTTTTAAAAGTTTTTCTGTCCTGATATTGAGCATCATCCTCTATTTAATATCATCAGAGAAATAGGCGATCTTTTTAAGATCAAAATTCAGAGTTTGCTTCAAGATTTCTAAAAGTTTCTTTTGGAAAACATTAAAGGCAACAGTGTTATGCTCCAAGCAATCTGAGATAAAATATTACCAACTTTTTACAGCTGGAGCCATATAATTGCTTAACTCTAAACTCATCTTGTATTATTTTAGCACTCCAACTCACTGGTAAAACTGACAAAATTGTAATTTTGTCACTTATTTTTTTTGTTCTACTAAACTCTCCTTTCTGCTGTTTATTAAGCCTCGATACTAAGTTCCTATGACATTGGACCATAGTCGGCATGTACTCTTGACAGCAAAATATATTTTAAAATGAAAACCTATTTCTATCCCATTCTGAAATGTTTGCATGGATGTAGTCAGTTATAGCATAGATGACATATATTTTTTGAAAAAAATTGAAGTGGTTGTATTTTGGGTTTTTCAAAAACTTTTTGGCAGTTTTTTCAAAATTTATTAAATACTCTCATCTGACAAAATTAAAGAGAATTTCAAATATAAAAGAATGGCACACATTTTATCTCTATGGGCTATTGCTTTTACACAATTTTAAATATTTCAAAACATGCCCTAAAAATGTTAATTTTTGGAATTTTAAAATCTCGTAACTTGAAACCAAAATTAAAAAAAAAAAAATTTTATATTTTAACTAGTGTAGGCTGGTATAACTTGTACACAAAAAATCAAAGAAATTAGCAAGTCAAAGTTCAGACCAGAGGGTCAAATTGTTTGATTTAGCATGGAATGACCTATCCCTACAGAATGTTAGTTGAACCACAAATGGAAATCTGTTAATATTACTTTCTCTCTTGTTAATGACTTACACCATTCAATAATGCACTGACCAAGTGCAAAACATGTCTGCTAAGAAATATGAGTAAGTACAGTAGAACCTTGATAATTCGGACTAACTGGGACCAGAGCCGATCCGGATTATCCAAAGATTGCTTGAAAAACAAGTGAACTAAAACATATCATATACTTACGGAACATCACCTTTAGGTAGTACGATATATATATATACAAACAAGGTATGCGAGTAGACTGGTGGCCGTTGCATCAACCAACACATCTCGATACTGCACTGAATTTGCAATCTATTCATGCACTATGCTGGGATTAGCAGATGGCCATGATTACAATATAAAAAGACAAGTACTTTTAAGGTATGTAGTGTACCGTAAGGCTTATAAACGTACAGTGTTATGTCCAGAATTAATATTTTAATGTCAATCATTACAATTTTAACGTCAAAAACAGTTTTTTAACTAATCAAAAAAAGGTAATTGTGCATTATAGCGGCACAACTACGATATTTTGAAAATTGTTCAAACCCACCAAAAATATCCACAAGATTTTTTTTAATTCACTGAGGAAAGTTACTTTTTAAAATTTAAAGTAGGGTAAAAAATTCAGTGCGGAGGCATAAGTTGTGAATGGGCACGGAGTGATATAAATGATTCGTGACGTCACAGTGCGGAGCTTTAAGTTTTGCATCGTCCGCGGAGTGATATGGTGACGTTACACATACCTTATGTGTGTAGATATTTGAGGAACAACATTTTGACTAAATTTTTATGGAGTATACTTATAAAGTATTCAGTTAGGATAGATTTGGTTTTAAATTTATACATTACGATATAGCTATATTAAAATATACCTAAAAGGTGTCCAGTCAGGATAGATTTGGTTTTAATTTTATACATTACCTATATGGTTAAATCTATAAAATTAGAACCAAATCTATCCTGACTGGATACTTCATAGGTATATTTCAATATAGATATATAAAATTCACCTTTCCTGACAATAACAAAAATAATATCAATATAGCTTCAAGACATGTTTTTGTTTCATAAAGTTTAGATTGCTAAAACACCAACTACAGCTGTGACATCACAAAATATTTCTCTGCAACCATTCACAACTTATGCCTCCGCATTGAATTTTTTACTCTACTTTAAATTGAAAAAAAAGTAACTTTCATCGGTCAATAAAAAAAAAAATTTTTTGGTGATTTTGAACAATTTTCCAAAATATCGTAGGTGGCCGCTAAAATGCACAATTACCCAAAAAAATACCATAAATACCGGTCTGGATTATGCGGGTTTTCCAGAATAAAATAGTTCCCGAAATATTGAAGTTCTACTGTAGTGGTATTTTGCCTATTTAAATCGATAAATAAGTGATTAATTAACTTTTTCTATTTGTTAACCATATTTATCCTAACTGGACAGTTTGTAAGAATATTTTAATATAGCTGAATAGTAATTCCTGAAGAATTATAAACAAGTAGTATTTAAAAGATATGGTTATGTTCGTTTTGTAATAATTAACTAATGTTAAAGGGTTGTGACTAAAGATGTAAAATTCCCGGGAATTTATACTTGGGGGAAGTTTCCAGGAAATATTGCCGGGAATATTCCCAAAATTCATAAATTCCCGGGAACTTAAGATTTTCTCTTGAACGCATAGGTCAGTGGACACCCCAATATTTTTTTTTAAATCCCTTAGAATTAATCTATTAATATAAACATATAAATCGCTTTATAAAGTTATATTCAAAAATAAAAATTATTCAAGTCTCAAGTCCTTCTTGTAAATTTTATTTAAATGTTGATACATGTTTATTTTAACAGTAAAATGGCTATGTGTTCATCTTTAAATGTTATTGAATACCACATGATTGCTTGGTGGATCACTATCATGTTTTCTAGTATCAATGAAAATGATCAAGTTTTTAAACATTTTACAAATTCTTGTATATTTGTTATAGAATAGTGCAAAATACTCCCAAATTACTAATAGGTCATTTTAACTTATTAAATTAAACCTTAAATCTAAAATATTTACATTTGTAATAATTTTGTTTATTTAAATTAGATTCGATATCTTCACTTTTTATTCAGATCAGGTCTTCCAAGAAAAAGACAAATATGTCTGTATTAACACTTTATTTGGTATAAATTATTGAATTGTACACAATAAATGAGTGTAGTTATTAATAATTAGTTTCCATAGTCTTCCATCGCATCATCAAGTCCAAATTTATTCTCATTTTCTTCCTCATTCATTCCTAACCTGAATTCCTCTTCCTCCTCATCTTCTTCATCTTGGCCTTCCATAATTTCCACATAAATTTTTTCCTCTGCGGAGCTTCCCAAAGCTTAAGATCCACTTTTAGGCGTTCTAGGCAGGCTGCATGAGCTTCCAGTTGTGTATTAGATAAGTCAGTTTAACGGCTTTTTCTGAAGTAAGCTTGTTCCTTTTCTTACTATGGATCCAAGAGAAGGTACTGGGTGTTCTTTCCGTGGCTGCAGAGGTGACTGGAGCGCCTAAGATTGCTATGGCTACATCTGCCAGCTCATAGGTTACCCGGAGAACCATAGCATTGGACTTATTTCGGTATTGGTGGGTGTCTTTCCATCAAACCCTACCCATAAGAAATTTCTGGCCTATAAGCCTTTTTTGTCCCTATAGTCGGCCAAATTTTCTCGTACTTTAGTAACATTGAATTTTATTTGATCTGCAGTGTAACAAACAAAACTGATTGCATCCAAAAACTGGCTTTCAAACTGATGCCCTAAACTTTGGGGTCTAGCAAATTTGCAACCATGTGAATTTGTCCAATGGCAAAGTCTTTCCTTTCTGTGAATTTTGTGAGCATTTTCTTTTCTTCTGCTTTGGAAAGAGGAGACAATGGTAGCTTTCCTTTTAGAACTGTTTCCAGTTCATTTAACTTCCTCACCACACGATGTACTTGTGGTTCGTTTGACTCAATTGAAGTTATTAAGTGTATGACTGGGTTCATGAGTGCTATTATGCTTTCAACTCTTGGCCTAAAAACTGCATTATTTAAAAGCCTTCTTTTTAAAGCAGGTTTAGGATCAGCCGTTTCATTCACAGCTAAGGTTTGTAGTACAACTTTGTTCGCTTGCACAAGAAAATGAGCTAAGGTTGAAAAGACACAAGGCAGTCAGCTACCTGTTCACTTCTCAGACCACAAGGCAACATAACCTAGAAACTGAACAAACATAACCTTTCCCCTCCTCTTACTTGGAATTGTGGGTAGGCCTACAGCCACTACTAAGGTCAAGTTTTATCAGTAGCACATAAATTCAAAATATACTTGGAGGGAAATTAAAAAGTTACATTGAACCATTTCCAATTAGAAAAAACAAATGGTTTAAAACATTTCAATTCAACAATAAAAAGAAATAAATTTAATAATATTTTTGATGAATAAATTAGTTACTTCACTAGAGTATTCTTCAAAACCTATATTATCAGGTTTTTTGAGCTTATAATGAAATTGATTTTGGGTCTTGATCTCATAATCAACCCGAGTCCGCTCTCAAAATTTGTATCATGGTTAAAATAAAAGTTTTTTTCATGGTATATCACAATATTTTTGATTATTTGACTTTGTTATTAATCATTTATAACCAATTAGGGTTCCAAAATAGTTTGAAGACAAAATAAACCCCATTTAAATGAGTTTATTCCATAAATTCCCTCATTTTGGGAACTTATAAAGCCTTCGGGAAGTTCCCTGGAAATATCCCCATTTTTAAATTCCCTTCCCACTTGGAATATTCCTTGCTCACATCACTAGTTGTGACATAAAATCACTTATTCTTGTTTAGAATGTATTTTATAGCAATATTTATAAAAACAAGAAAAATTTAATATTGTGGAGTAAGTTTTAGATATTGCCTAGCAAATAAGTTTTGTTGCATTATACTTATTCCTAGTAGGTAAACAAAAAATAAAATAGGAAGTGTCTAGATCCTCAAACCTTATCATTCCTAGTGCTTAATTTGTATAGACACCTAAATGATCAGTTTGAAGCTATTTAAACTTCTATGATCATTGTCTTGATTATATATGTCAGCATTTCAAAATGATTTTAATTTAAATTTGATTAGTCCATCAATTAGGACTGGGTTTCCATTGGATCTGAAACCTTACTGTGAATAATACATTACAAAACTTATACATTTCCAAATTATTTTTCCTATGTGTTATCAATTTTAATGTTTAAAAAGTAATAACCTAACAGTTTTGTTGAACAAAAGATAGTGATAAATAATAATTTTATTTCAGGCTTGTGTGTGTATACATACAGATTTTTGTTGATGTGTTTCTTTGTATTTCACAATTGAAAAAGTTGTGCACTTTTTAAGATAACAATAAAGAAGCAATAAATATGTCTTGCCACTGTAAATTGGCTTTTTAAGCCAGCTGTCTAGATATAGGGGTGAGAATCATGTTGGTTTGAATTAATTTATTACAGAAATAAAATATAAAGTTTATCTGGTTATTCGAAAATAATATCTCTGCAATAAATTTGGTTATTATAAAATGATCATTATATAATTGTATTATTGGCATAAACTAGCAGTTTATAAACCTTTTTATTCTAAACCTCTTAAAGAGGTTTTCTCCTTAGTAGAACTATAATTTTAAAACACAATTTTAATATTTAGAAAACCATGGTACTTGTAGTAATACTTCAAAAAAATTTATTGAACCTAAAAATATTGTACACAATAATCATAGTTTTAGACCAATATTAATTATTTTCCAAACCAAAACTGCATTTAATGTATAGAAAATTTAGATAGCAGGATATATACAGAAGCCGTATAAAACAAAAGAGACAACTAGGGTGTAAGAATTTAATACAGATATGCTGCTCACTTATTATTCTTCTAAATAATACCCTTGCGTTTGAACACACTTATCCTAGCGAGTCTTCCAAGCTTCGAATGGTGCTTTGTAGTCTGCTTCCGGAATGTCTTTTAATAGTTTTGTAGACTTTCAAAGCATCCAGAGTCCCATAGCAATGTTTTTACTTTTGGGGATAATAAACCATCTGCCGGGAATAAGGTGAGGCTGTAGGGTGGCTGTGGAAGCATAGATATACCTTTTTAGACAAGATGGGTGGCTGTGGAAGCATAGATATACCTTTCTAGACGAGATAGTTTTACACGATGAAGCAGGTGTGCCTGGGCATTTCCTAATTTTCATTGATGTTGCTGCCAAACTGTCATTATATCAAGTCCAACTTTATCTGCAATAATTTTCACACTTAACTGGCGATCCGAATTTAGCACTACCCGCACACGTTCCACATTTTCATCAGTTCTGCTGCTGGACGGATGCCCTGTTCTAGATTAATTTTGGACACTCTCCCAGCCATCTTTAAAAAATTTGTTCCACCTAAAAACCTGTGTCTCAAATACTCCAAACACTTGCTTACTTATCTCCAAACTCTAGAGACTTTGAGAAATTTACCACACACAACGTCTCACACACATCTTAATCACAAAACACTGCTCAATTTTGGAGCTAGAACTTCTCCTTCTTCCAGCAGGCATCCAGCTTCAGTTGTAGCCGATGGCCCGATGTCCATGATAAATTGTCATCGCAGAGTTGCAATGATTTTTGTTTGTTAGAGTGGTATTAATGTCCAATCCCTCTACCCTTAAAAGGTCCCTGGCCAGATTTGGATAACAGCACTTAATGAGGATGTGCTCCAGGTTTTCTTCTCCATTTTGGCATAGGGCGCATTCTGATGATGCCACTAAATTGAACCGGTAAAGATAGGCCTGGGTTAAAATGTGTCCAGTCCGAGCTCTGGCCGCGAAAGTACATAGACCTCTTTTGATTCCGTTATACATGTGTTCTTTTGCAGGTTCATTCTGGAGGTTAAATAGGGATCGACCGACAGGACATCGTGACCATTCTTCAATCCACTTTCTCCTGAAAAATCGCTCTGCAGACTTTTGACAATATAAGAGGGAGTATATCTCTCGGTCAGCAGGTTGCATTGCCGAGGCCAATTTTGCTACTTCATCAGCTTCTTCATTCCCTCTCAACCCGCAATGGGCAGGGACCCACTGGAAGACTACCCTTTTGCCCTTATCTTGCAACATCACAATTAACCTCCTCAATAAGCAACTCTTGAAGGAGTATGACGTAGTGCATGGCAACGGCAGAACTTGGAGGGCTGATTTCGAATCAGTAAGAATACAAATATCTGATTCGCAGATAGATTGACAGCTGACCAATGCAGCGTTAATTGCCAGGAATTCAGCATCCCTGCTAGACCGGGCATTTGCCGGTGCGAAAAAACGTTCTCCAGTTTCAAGGTTGAAGTAGCCCGCTCCTGATTTCCCCTTCTCCATGTCAACTGGTCCGTCTGTGAAGATTTTTATGTGCTCATTATATTTCTGGTGGAGCATTGCTAGGTTATATTCTGCTAGGAGCATTATATTCTGGTTCAGCACGTAGGTGTTCTGGATGACTCTCTTTTGTCAATTTATTAGGTAAATCTATCTCAATCGAGACTCCTATCCATCTGTGAGGAGACTTATCATACACAATAGGGATGTGTTCTGGGCTATTGATAGGTAATTGTGATGAAATTTTTCTCACCTGATAACTGAAGGAGCTCACGATTGTGCTCGAGCTTGATAGGATCCCTCTTCAGGGATGACCGCTAGCTGATGCCATAATTTTCAGGTACTTATTCCACATTTGTCTTGCTATATATACAGTATTTCAATAGGTTCAATGCCGAGTGCAATCTCCATTGCTGCTATCGGTGTAGTCTTCATACAGCCCAAACAGAGCCTTAGAGCTGCTGATTGCAGCCGTCGTATCTTTGCAAGGTGAGTTGCAGCAGCTCCACCTCACACCTCACAGCCATAAGTCGCCTTGGATCGCACTAACATTAAATAGAATGTTTTCATCGTAGTTGTGTTAGCACCCCATTGTCGGCTGGAAACCGACTTTAGTGCATTTATTCTACGCATACAGGTTTTGAGAATGTGGTCAACATGAGCTGCCCATCTAAGTTTTGGGTCCAACACTATGCCCAGAAGTTTAGGATTTTGTTTGTGCTTTAAGGATTTTCTGTCGACCTTCAGGCTTGGAATGAAATTGGCTAGAGAGCTAGAACTGAATTTTGAAATAGGGGTACACTATAGTGACAATACTGCCTGTAGGAATTCTCACAGGCAACTGTGGACTGGAGCATTTCTCTTCAGTAACCTCACCAACAAACTAGCTGTTTTCGCACTTTGGAGGTACAGTGACTTCAGGAAATGTTAGTCTCACTACTTTTCATACAGTCCCTTTAACTATCATAATTTATATATTAGTTAGGAAATAGCAATAAGGTGTCTGCAATTATATTTTGCGGTAATAGCAATTATATTTTAGTATTTCTTGAATAAGTTGTCTTGGGTTTTTTAACACATTTAGTTGTAAACACTGCTGCTAATTGCAGTCTTACATGTGGACTGGCATTTAATTTGTTTGTAATTATTGTATTATAATTCCAGGACACTCTCCCAATCTCAGTGTCTATAGGCCTTGTATCATCATTACAACTTCATTTATCTATCTGCTTTCATTAATATGCTTTTCTTAGACCTATCCATTTTTCCTTCAAGAGAATTTTAAGGAGAGTCCAAGAAGATTTTTAAGCTACAATGAAATTTTAGAAAATGGCCAATTTTTTGGTGTATCAAACTTTTTTTTTAAATTAATTTAAATCCTGTTACTGTAATTTATTTCTAGTACTGAGACTCTTATTTGCTGAATTTAAAATTACAGTAAATTGATGAAAAATTTACTGAGACAATTTTTTTTGTCCATTTTTCCTTCAAGAGAATTTTAAGGAGAGTCCAAGAAGATTTTTAAGCTACAATGAAATTTTAGAAAATGGCCAATTTTTTGGTGTATCAAACTTTTTTTTTAATTAATTTAAATCCTGTTACTGTAATTTATTTCTAGTACTGAGACTCTTATTTGCTGAATTTAAAATTACAGTAAATTGATGAAAAATTTACTGAGACAATTTTTTTTGTCCATTTTTCCTTCAAGAGAATTTTAAGGAGAGTCCAAGAAGATTTTTAAGCTACAATGAAATTTTAGAAAATGGCCAATTTTTTGGTGTATCAAACTTTTTTTTTAATTAATTTAAATCCTGTTACTGTAATTTATTTCTAGTACTGAGACTCTTATTTGCTGAATTTAAAATTACAGTAAATTGATGAAAAATTTACTGAGACAATTTTTTTTGGAATAGCTGTCTTCATCAGTGTCGAAATAAAAATGTTTCAGTAAGTTTTTGAACAACTTAGTTTTACTTGTTGCACAAGTTGTAATTTTCTTGGTTCAAAAATATTTTTTAGTAAATTTTCAATAAAATCTTTGTTATTAGATGGCAGGAAACATGATTGGTGATACTGGGAAATTATGTCGTCTCTGTCTCTTGGAAGCAGAAGTTATGTGTCCAATATTTGCATCAAAAAATGGGCCTCAGGGCATCGCATTACCTCAAAGAATTATGAGCTGCGCCCAGATTAAGGTAACTGTCACCATCTAAAATAATTTCGGATTGAACATTTTTTTTTTTGTTAAAATAATTAGTAATTAATGTTTTAAAAAAATAATATTTACCAAAGTTACTTGTTGTAATGATCTTTATTTTAATGAATAATTCATAATTGTTTTAAAAGAACTAAGTAAAAACTATAGAAAATTTTCTATGCAAACATAACTCTATCTGCTAATGGCAGCTTTCACTCAATCTTACAGGAATATGGATGGGTGTGGGATAGCCGAGTTGTGTGCTTAGTATTGGAAAGGGTATTAGATTCGGAGAGTGTATGTGTGGTCATTTAAAATATGTTGTTTTTGTGTAATACGATGTTTGGCAAACAGTTAGATCATATAACACAAGATACAAAGAACACATCAATGACATGCAAAATATATACCTGAAATCTAGTTATCCAACACATGTAAAAGACATGCATCACACATACATAAATATCAAGACGAATCTAAATATTCTCTACGTTCTAAACCATACAAAATATTAACCACCACAGAAAGATTCGAAATATACAAACATCACATAACACAAACACAACGTATTTTAAACGAACACACAGATCAAATCTAACACTCTTTTCCAATACACAATACACATCTTAAAACAAATAAAAACTCACAAATTAATCATTTATTGACTCATACACATTTCAATGACAAAGTCAGTGAGTGTTACTACTACAAACGCTAACTTACAACACCATTTGTAGTAGTAACTCTCACGGATGATGATGACTTTGTCATTGAAACACATATTAGTCAATAAATGGTGATTTTGTGAGTTTTGTGTATGTTTTTATTTGTTCTAACATAACTTCACAAGCTAAGCTCAAAGAATAGTTGTATAAATACACAACTTGCCTATCATAAATACACATTCCCTCCCATAAATCACGCACATGTGACCTTAAGTAAACGCCATAGTACCAAGCACCAATAAAATAAAGGTTACAAAACACGTCAGCATAGTAACTTATTCTAGCTTTAACTTATTTCTTTAAAAAATTACATACGAATATTTACTAATTATTATCTATAAATAAAAAAGGAAACATGTATGTGTAAAATTTATTCATAATTTATCAAAAAAAGTGGTTTATCATCTATTAATATGTTTAGTAGCAGAAGATTAATGTGAACGTAATGTAAACAAACAAGACAGTTTAAATCTACCAATTATAAATATTCTTTGACCAGTACCTTAAAACTTTAATGATTACTCTAAGTTTAGGAAATGGTAACATCTTAAAGCAACTGTGGCGTAAATGTTTATATTAATTAAAACAACCTCTCACCACAAATTCAACAAATTTTATTTTAGCCTTATGTACATCACCACAAATTCAACAAATTTTATTTTAACCTTATGTACATCACCACAAATTCAACAAATTTTATTTTAACCTTATGTACATCACCACAAATTCAACAAATTTTATTTTAACCTTATGTTCAGTTATTTATAAAAATACCTCTGAAGATTATTACTTTGTAGTCGAAATGTACATAAGGTTAAAATAAAATTTGTTGAATTTGTGGTGAGAGGTTGTTTTAATTAATATTAGGAAATGGTGTTTATTATATTTCTTCACAAAAATATATAAAATTGTTTATTCTGACAATAAGACCTTTTCTACTAAAATAAGCAGTATTAAAAAGTCTCCTATTTAGTATTTCTTGTAAAAATATTTCAAGGACTACAGAAGAGTTGATTTTTATTCAGAAATCTCTTTTTTTCCTTGACCTGATGGTCCCCATACTTATAGACAACTCATTCAGGCTTAAACCAAATTATACCCCTAGAGCCATTTTTTATTAGAATTATACTCCAAGTATGAACAGCTCAACCACTTCATTATTCTATCGTCCTCCGAATACTAAAAATATAATCATTGTATGGGAGGTAATAGTATTTGTTATGGTAGGAAGTTTGTATAGGTGACTTCTAGCCAATATCCTTAGATGGTAACGTCCAGTAGAAACATGGCATTTCAAGAGGCCCAACCATACTCAACTTGTTTAAACGTACAGTAAAAACTAGTTGTAATTGTAATATGCATTTAATTGTAATAGTGATTATCTTTTAGTTTTAATATAGGTTTTAAAATGTTAAATCCCCCATGTACAGAGAAATCAGAACTATTTTTAAAATAAGATGAATAATTATATAGTAATTTAAAAGTTTTCAAACAAATTGCATATATTCTGGTTTTAGATTGTTGAAGATGATGGCCTTCCTTCCGCTATATGTCATCAGTGTTTGGCACAAGTAGATAAGTCTTATCAGTTCAAGCTGCAATGTGAAAAGTCAGACGCTACACTTCGCCAGCATCTGCAGGTTAACATTTTAAATTATCGTTTACATTTGAACAAGTTTTATGATGAAATAAAAAACCACTTCTATGAATAGAAATTATTTAAGGTTATTCTATACATTTTAAATATTTCTTTTGATATCTTAAGATAAAATAAAATTGTAATAAACAAGGTTACTAAAAAATTTGCCATTATTTCCAAATATATAAAAAGATGATAATTATAATAAATAAATGAATTGATGTAAGTTATAAAGCCTGAGAGACTTACGTTTTTTTTAAAAAAGGCAATAATTCCAGTTATCATAATACCAAGTCAACAGATAGATTTAATAAAACTGTGATAAACCTTTTCAAGCACAGTAATTTAATCTATAGACACACATATATCCTGTAAAAACGTTTTTTATTAACAAATCATTTAATTATAAATCTAAGTGATGACCTGAATCATGGGTTATATAACAGGTATAAGATTTAGGAAAGATTTTTTACTGAACACTCTAGATGGAACTGTTTTTCATCTTAACTTAACTAAAGTTGAAAATGGCCAATCACTAGTCACAATTACATGTATATAAAAAACCTTGGGCTCCAGAAAATACCTGATTTGTTAAACTAAAGCATACTAATTATTATTTTTTTTTTTATTCATACTATGGGAATGTATGTAGCAAACTGTTCCCTAGTTAGATCTGTGTGCTTCTTCATACTAGGTTGATATTTTTTTTTTAATTCCTTCTATTAGCTTACACTCTGGCACTCCTGATAATATATCTTGTACAAATTTTGAACCGTTAATAAAATACACTTTTATCCATCCATTCAAGTTCAAATACATTTGTTTTAACCTATAGTGGATGGCATTTGATGTTAATACAGTTTTTTTCAAATATTGATTCTATAATTAAATTATAAAATTTGTGGGCCCCAGCCAGATTCGAACTGTCAATCTTCATGTTTGAAGTCTAGTGTGCCAACTTTTCCATAGCTAGTAATGTGTTCCTCAAAGCTCTATATGAATGTTTCCCCCATCTGGTTGTCGTCGAAACCTCCATTGTACAACCTTAAACTGTTGCCACGCTTACCACGCAGTATCATAAATAGTGCTCTAGGGTAACTAAAATAAAATTTTTCTGTTAACCTCAGTAGGAATTTACTTAAAAATTGTTTTTTTATATTACTTGTTTATATGTATATAGAAGACTGCGTATAGTCTTCCTTTAGTTCAGGATCTAAAGGGGGTTGGTCTATCATGGTCTACCATCTCTCGAAAGTTTCCTCAACAAACGCTCAGATAATGCTTACCCCACTACACCTTTCACTGTTCACCTCACCAAATTCATCATTCTTGAAAAAAAAATTTCAGTTTGGGGGAAAAAATTACTTGAAAATAAAAGGAAAGGCAATGGGTACTAGGATGGCCCTGTCGTACGCAAACCTATACGTTGGTAATATCGAAGCAGAATTCTTAAAAACTCAAACACACCAACCATTGTGTTAGTACAGATATATAGATAACATCTTTGTAATTTGGACACAGGGAATCTCAACACTGGAAAGGTTTTTGAAGGGCTTCTCACTATTCTCTACACTTCACCCGGGAGAAATCTACAGCAGCCATCACCTTTTTAGATGTAGATGTAACAATTAGAGATAGGGATATCTATACAGGTGTCCACATCAAACCGTCAAACCACCTACAATACCTCCATTTCAATAGCAACCACCCTATGAATATAAAAAGGTCCATTCCATACAGTCAGACAATCAGGGGAAGAGAATTTGTTCCAACGATAGAGCATTAGAGAACTTTAATAGAAAGATATTACTAGCTTTCCAAAAAAAAGGATATTCTAAACAACTTTTTGGGGATCAAATCCGCTTAGCTCAATCATCTGATGAACTCAGACCACCTATGGAAGACAACAAACTGTCTTTAGTTACAGATTACAATCCAGACCTACAGAAACTGAACAAAATATTAAAGGATGGGTTCAAGATTCTTCAAGCTTCCACCCACACCAAAGATCTTTTCTCAAATCCACCACATATTTGGTTCAGACAACTTTTTAATTTGAAAAATATTTTAGTACATCTAAATTTACCAGATCCAAGTGCTGAAAAACCACCTAAACTTCCTCATGGCATACTTGTACATACAAAAATGTAATATACCAGTTGCAATGTAAATTTTGGCCGGCACAGTACAAAGGCCTTCCCACGGATGGTCTGAGCATCAGAATGGATGGCCACAGACATGATGTTGGAACCATGAACATAGATAGGCCAACTGCTCAACACGCTGCTAGTCACAACATCATATCTTTCAATGATTGTTATACCACCAAAATAATTAAGGCCCTCCCCCCTGATTGCAACTTTTCAGAATTGAGAAGATGGGAGTTGTCATACCAGTGGTACACCAAATCTAGAGAACCTCCTAACCTCAACATCAGATAAAACTCCTTTTACCTTCCCCCTAACTTCTACAATTGTTAATAACTCCATTTACCATATTTAGTCCAAAAATTCATAAATAAACTTTAAGCTCTACTAGAACTAACCTATATATATATATATATATATATATATATATATATATATATATATATATATTCTTGATATTTAACGTTATCCATTGTTTTTCCATTGCACTGACTTTATGAAGTTAATATATTACTATTGTAAGTAATTTTATCCACCATTAAGTGCAATAATTTTACCTTGAGTGATTCGACAATGGTCAATTGACCGAAAGGTGCCTCATCACTCAAGGTAAAATTATTGCACTTAATGGTGGATAAAATTACTTACAATAGTAATATATTAACTTCATATATATATATATATATATTTATAGGTTAGTTCTAGTAGAGCTTAAAGCTTATTTAGGAATTTTTGGACTTGATAGGAGACTGACAGACTTACCTAAAGGCAATAGTCCAAAACTGCAATCTCTTTGGAAATAAGCACATATAAAACACATATAAAACACTTAATACACTTTTATTTGAAATATTTCGATCAACATGATCTTCTTCAGTCAAGAAAGAGAAAAACAAAAGATTGAAGTGAACCACAGATGTGTATAAACATCCAAAAGTCACAGATTCACAGATTTATAGTATATGATATAGTGTTGAAACTAGATATTAAAGGTCTGTCAGAAGGAAGGTAATGGAGCTGTTAAAAATGGTAGAAATTAGGGGGATGTTAAATGTTTTATATGTGTTTTATATGTGCTTATTTCCAAAGAGATTGCCGTTTTGGACTATTGCCTTTAGGTAAGTCTGTCAGTCTCCTATCAAGTCCAAAAATTCCTATATATATATATATATATATATATATATATATATATATATATATATATATATATATAAACAAAAGTTTATTTGAAAAAGGAAACAATAATAATAATATTTACGGGTGGTTAATTATTGCATTAACTATTTCAAGTTGATAAAGAAGCACAACTTTAGCAAAAACATCTATTACAAACAGCTTAGTATTCCCATCTGCAGAATCTTAGGAGATAAGCAGCAACAGCTTGTATTTTATATAATTTTTATTAAAAATAAATTTAGTTCATTGCTCAAAACTATACTTTATAAGTTGTAAAGAAGTAAAATTGCAGTCAAAGGACAATTTATTGTAATAATGTTTATTTAGATGTACGAGGTCTGTTCAAAAAATACGCGGACTGTTTGAATTTCGCTGCTCAAGTTAGTTTCAGGAGAATCAGCTAGGTTCGTATAAATCAGCTGATGAAAACGTGGTATTTCAGTCGCAGATATTTTCATTTGTTGATGAGTTACACACAGTTTAGTAAAGAGTGTTTTTTTTGGTTTGTCAGATTGTAAAATGGACAGCATGAAGGAGTAACGAATTGCTTTGAAAGTTTGTGTAGAACTAGGGAAATCTGCAACAGAAACATTTACCATGCTTAACACGGCCTACGGCAATGTTGCCATGAAGCGTACTGCATGTTTCAAGTGGCATGAACGTTTCAAGGGTGGCCGATAATCGATTGATGACGATGAGCGTCCTGGACGTCCTTCAACGACAACTGACGACCCACACGTTGACAAAATCAACGTCCTGGTGCGTGAAAATCGACGTCTGACCATTAGGAAGCTTTCCGAAGAGTGTGGGGTATCAGTTGGATCTTGTTACGAGATTTTGACTGAAAAATTGAAGATGCACTGCGAAATTTGTGCCACGCCTGATGACCGAGGACCAAAATGCCAATCGTATCCTGGTTTGTCGGGAACTGCTTGATCGTTCAAATTAAGATGAGAACTTTTTGTCAAGAATTATAACTGGTGATGAATCATGGGTGTATGGTTAAGACATTGAAACGAAGGTCAAAACATCCCAATAGGTGAGTCAAACGGCCCCAAGACCCAAAAAAGCTCGCCAAGTTCGGTCGAATGTCAAGGTGATGCTGACAGTTTTTTTTTATGCTAAGGGTGTTGTTCACTACGAGTACCTCCCTGAATGCTCTACAGTCAACCAGATTACCTACATTGAAGTACTGAAACGTCTGAGGGACGCCGTCCGACTCAAAAGGCGTGCAGAAGTGAAACTGGTTTTTCCATCACAACAACGCTCCAGCTCACTCAGCACTCAGAACTCGTGAGTTTTTGGCCAAACACTCGATCACTGTTCTCCCCCCCCCCCTACTGACCTGACCTTGCTTCTTGTGACTTTTTCTTATTCCCAAAACAAAAAACCCCTCAAAGGAAAAAGATTTGAAACTATTTTGGAGATTAAGGCAAATGCGACGAAGGAGCCATCACAAAAGAAGCGTACCAGGGCTGTTTTAACAAGTGGAAACACCGTTGGGATAAGTGTGTGCGTTAGGGAGGAGAGTACTTTGAAGGAGACCCAGGCGTGTAACTTCCAAATAAAGTACATTTTTTTAATGACCTCAGTCCGTGTATTTTTTAAACAGACCTCGTACAGTGACAAATGAACTATTTGGAGTAACTTAAAATACTAACATGAAATTTTTTGATTTAGGAAAAACTTGATTCTGAGGCTGATGGCTGGGATGTCATGAATTTCACCCCTGAAGTTATTATCAATGAAGGAGACACTCATGAACAGGTTAGAGATTGTATTAGATGTAAATTAGTATTTTTTTTGCCTCTTTAAAATATTTTAAGTATAAAAATGAATTTTCTGATATTAAAAAAAGTTTACACACTTTTTACTTCAAAAGCAATTTACATTCTCAAAATATAATTATGAATTTATTTTTAACATGATTGGCCTTGCATTCTTAAATGATTTGCTTACCCTTGGATTCTGCACACATGTTGACTAGATTTAAAGATTTAAATTTTTGAAAGCGAGTTTGTTGACTTTGTTGAAAATGCCTTTGTGCAGTTCTATTTCTTTCAATTTTGCATTTTCCGTTTATTTCTTTTTTAGTTCTAATCCTACATATTACACATTGTTGTGGAGTATTTTGTAGATCGTTGTCTAATTTTACCGACTGTCCTTGTAGGAATTTCCTAAAATTCACTATTGCCTGTATTTTCAACCAAACGTAACAAAATGTAACACTGGATTTTAAAACTAAAACATGCAATTTACTGCAACATAAAAAATACACATACTTCAATTTATTGTAGTTATTGATCATTTTCAACTGTACATTATAAATGTGTGTGTGTATGTATCCAACTGTCTTATTGTTATTAAAATTACAATTTTTACTTTGTTCAGTGAATTGTACTTGTTTGTTTATTACTTGGAAAGTTTAGGTTAGTTATTATTTCTTCTATAAAAGGGTTTGCAACCTTAATATTATTTTCTATACTTAAATAGGATAATTTCTATACTTTTTTCCTATTTTGGGATAGCCTCCTTAATATCAAAGTCTTCTATATTTTACTCTACCATTTACTTTTAATCCTAAAATCTTATTTAGTAGAATGCTGGAGTATGTTATTTTGTCAAATGCAACTTTACAGTCAGTCAAAATGGCTATGGTCAATTTTTTCTCCTCAATCCCATAATTTATATAAAGGCGTCGTTAGTGGATCTATGCTGACAAAAGCAATATTGTTGCTTGTTCAGTCTTCTTTCCTTTTCTGTTCTCCACATTAACCATCTGTTGACCAGTTGTTCTATCATTTTTCCATGGCAAGAAGTCAATTGCCTGTATGATGTTCGAGGTTTCTTTACCTAGCTTCAGCAGTGCCATAACTACTTGTCTTCCATGTTTGAAGTATGTTGCTGTTTCACCAAATGTTTATTAAGTGTTCGGTATTTCGAATTGTAAGATCAGTGGTGCTTGTTTTAACTTATATATCCTCCTCTTATGCAAAGTCTTTCATTTGAGACTACCCTACCTTAAGTTCATGAGGTGAAAAGGTGAGTTTTATACATCTTCTCATACAAAATATAACTTCATATGACATGTCAATCTCTGCTCTAATGGGTTTAACCAGAATAGCCAAGATATTTTTCCTCCAGACTTCTCAGAATATTCCTTTATGAGTTTGTCAGCTTATGAGTTCTTGGTCAGCAAAATTCTGAGCTTTGTTTATAATGAAGGGGATTGTTGGACTTGTGACTCCTTGCATCGGTCGGATGTTTTGCCAAATAGTCCTGCTGGGAGTGTTTATATTAAAAGATTCTACAAATTTCCTTCAGGAAGACTTCTTTGCTTCTAATATGTGTCGTCTTAAGAGTGCATTTGTTTAATTGTAAGTAGTACAATTTCCATTTTCTTCCAACCTGTTGTCTGGCTTTCCTTAGTTTACTGAGCTCCTCACTCCACCAACCGTTTAGATGTGTTCTTTTCCTACCTTCCTTCAATTTGGAATAGATGACTCAGCCAAATTCCAAAAGTTATGTCTTCCACTCCATAATTTCTCTTGGACATCAGTTCATTTGCAGCCTCTTTAAATTTTTCCCAGTTGGATTTCTTTATCAGAAATTTACTCTGCAATCCCTATTATTTTCTACTTTGTACAATTTTCTTAGTGTGGATGTTAAGATATCCTGGATAGTGATCATTTCCCAAGTCTTCTCTTGCTCTACAATTCATGGCGTACTTCAATAGGTATGGCAATACTGATGATCTAGTAGGAGACTGAGAGGTCTGATTTTATTCTACATTTATTAGTATTTATTTGTTACTTTGCATCCATTTAAACAGCACCAGGCTATTGTGGTTATTGGTACCTTTGTTCCAGCTTCTTATGCTTTGTTCTTGCTTGATATTAAAATCAGCCTTTAGAATGGTGTTATGGTCAAATGGAACCTTGCCCTACCTCTTTATCAACACCTTGAGATGGTGTATATATATACATTGATAACAGACAAGATGATTTCATCAATCCGAATCCAAGATTTTATATATTCCATTTTGTCCATGATAACCATTTCTTTTTTCCACATGAAATAGTGTCACCAGGCCTCCACCTCCTCTTGCTGTTGTTCATGATGGCTGGTGCATTTCATAATTACAGAATTTTTGGTGATATTTCAATTTAATAGAAGAGACATCTCCTGAATAGCTATAGAAGGCATCATCTACAGTTTTGTTCAGCAGCTCTTTATTTAGATTATCAACCCATTTCATTTCTTATTACAATGATGTAGAAAAATTTGACTTTGATATTTAGGGAGAAAATGCGTTTAATACACTCAATGTGAAATATTGCACTTATTCAATCTTTCATCTATAATGAGCAATGGTCTTCCATTCCGATCTTTGTCCTGTCCTTTGATGCTAGTCTTTCCTTGTTTAAACATGATACACCATTTTCTTTCAGAGGACTCATTCTTTGCATTATCACCATACACGTGTTTAATTTACTATAGATGTCAATACACCGAATGTTTTGTGCATTGAATAAGGGAGTTACACTACTTACTTCACATTTGGCAGGGTTTCCTTTTTTCGCCATCTTGTTTGAATGTTCAAAGAACACACAAGCATGACCACTCCATATCAAAACGTTCCACACACTGAGGCAAGAGGTTGTGGGGACACGACTTATCATGCATAAATGTCATTTACTTTCTGGTCAGACTAAGTGTATACTGTAAATCCACAAGTATATATATCATAAAAATATACCCTACATTGATTTGATTTCTCATTGATATCGAAGATATTCCTCCTTAATAAAAAAAAACTATCATTTAAAACATTGAAAATGATTTTGAAGAAAGATTTGTTTTTTTGATAAAAAGTTATTATGCTTTGCTGTACAATAGATACTAACAATTAATTTTTACTTTAATATTTAAAATATCCCTTAGTTATTATAATCATTTTTTTTTCTTTTATAAATTTCAGTAATTGATTTTTCTTGAAATTGACCACTTGCTATTATTGAATTTAACAAATTTATATCAATTTCCTAATGATTTACACAATTTAAATTTTATATGTAAATAGCAGCAAAGTTAACATGATATCAATTTATATATGACAATTATTACTACAATTAAAATATATATCTAACAATTACATATAATTTGTGGGTAGAAAGTATTGCTCTGTCTAGCAAAAACAAACAAGATTTTAACATTTCTACCATTTCTTATAGTAAAAGGAAATTAATTTAATGAAGTCAAGATAAATTATTACTGTATTTTTTAAACTGGAGTGACAATAATAGTTGATGGTTGTTATTAAATTTGGCACTAATAACAGATTAGAAAATCTATTTGCAAAATTTAAATTTACTTTAAAATTTCCATTTCTTTCACTAGTTACCTATGCAATCTAAGCCATTTATATGTATCTCAAATTGATTTATTATAAACCTACTTCTACCGTTGTACTTTTTTATTCAAAATTATGTTTCATATTTCAGTATTTTTATTAAAATATATCTTTATATCCAATCAAAAGTGTAATGAATTTTCTCAGTTGCTATTGTTAAGGATTTATGAATGACCACTTTTCTGACACTTCAGCCCTAGATAGTGCATCCACATGTTCTCTCGATGTCTCCTAGAATCAAATCTCCTGGCTCCCATTATCATTCGTTGACAACTCTATTGAGATACCAACCAATAAATTGCAGGTTTGGTGGCAATCATAGGCAAAATATTTTCGTTCATTCAAATATTATATAAGTAACTTATTTTTAATTAATTGAAAATCAGAGTAATACAGTAATCATAGTAATTCTAATAGATGTAAACTTTCTGATGGTACATGAAAACAATTTCTAATGGCACTAAGAAAATTTTTAATGAACATTTTTCGTGATAGAATTTTTCTGATTTTCACCAGAAAATTTCTGGATTTCTGTAAAAATTTTCTGATAGTACTCTCACCATAGTTATGTGGTATTAATCTAATCTGCCAGGGACTTTCAATGCATCACCATCTAATAATTGCCCTTTACACGAGAATGTTATTGAAATATATTGTTTTTGAAATATGTCATTGAAACTAATTTTTTAATTCAGAAAATATTCATGTTTCAAATATTTTCAGCTTCTAAGCTTTAAATTGAAATGTCATTTGAGTTTGGATTTTTATACTTTTATCACACATTTTCATTGTTAATCTTTAAAAATGTATTTTAACACTTCTCTAAATTCGTTATTTCCATTGTGAACAAATTTTTATGTTAATAACTATTACTGGTTAATTATTTTATGATTATCCGAATTTTAATTTTTTGTAAAAACTTACTGAGACATAACGTTTTCAACCACACATGGCAATCATCATCAGTGTCTAAATGTTCCGCTTGGAGTTGTTGGGTTAAGTGTGCCTTTAAAGCCGACATTGCTTAATCTATTAACTCCAAGTAGAGCATTTGGACACTGATGAAGATTGCCACGAGCGATTGAAAACGTTATGTCTCAGGAGTTTTACAAATTTACTAAAAAATAAAGTTCGGATAGTCATAAACTAATGTAAAGTTATTAATTAGCTTTCACTGAAACTAATGGACTACAAAATTCAAGAGTTTATTATTGGATTTACCTTTCAACTGCCAATTAAATTTAACTGTTAATTAACTTACCTGTGAGTGACTATATATTTGATTTGAATTCACTTTTTTTTATTGTTTCATGGCTTTATCATATTTTATTATATTTTATATTATTTCCCTTTTTAAAATATTAGAATTATTATTTTTTTTTTAATATTTATTTTATAATCTATACTTTATACAGTCTTATAATTTTAACAGACTCGTAACAGTACCAAGGTCATTAAGCAATCTTGCTTTAAACTTGTAAGTTCTTAACAGCATGATGATATCTTTACTCGAATGTCAAAAATATTTTCATAGAGAAATTTCTTAAAAGTAATTCAACGTTATATTATTTTGACCTAATTTCTGAGAAAACTTTGCTGGCATACTAAAAGCTGAAAATATCTTCATACTTTAATTTTTCTGTTTGAAACCCTGAAAATTTTAGTGTGTGTGTGAGTTGCATCAAACCTAAGTTTATTAGTATAACTGCAATAATTAAAACACTCTTTCATTTTTAATTGAAAACAAAGATTAATAAAATTTATATGTAAACTATTTTTAGACCGAAAGGAATGGAGAACACTTTGAGAGTGAATCGGATGAATCCTTGAAATCATTGTCACAGCCCTATCACCTGTCTGCTGTAGAAGCATTGTTAAGACATCATGGAACTGAGATAAAACTTCAAGGAACAACTCCAAACAATCACGAAGCAAGAGCACCACAAGTAGTTCCAAGTAATGGTAGCGAACGTATTTATCCTCATAATGGGGAAGACTATTACCCATTATATGGTGTTGAAGCTGTTCTAACTCCTGGTGATATGGATCAGCCAGGGCCAAGTCCTAAGTGAGATTTATTTTCATAATTTTGTCCATAAATAAAATAGATTTATGGTAACTACCGTAGTTCCCAAAGATTAAATATATAACTTACTTCAGATAACTAAAAAAAAAAAAAGTTGTTAGTCCAAGCAGGTTGTCACTTTGTTTCCACATTGTGTCTGTTCTGTTGTGTTTATGTTTTACATAGATTATACTATTTTGGTTTATACTTGAGTTTTATTTTTAGTGAAATAGTAATATATTTATGTTTCTGTTTTCAGTATTGTTTTTATCTATAAACTACATTAGTTAAATTTACCTCCATTTTAAATATTTTAAACTATAAAAAAATATAAGCCATTGTAAAAACATAGTTTTATTTTTTTTCATGCATAAATGTTTTATAAGAATTTAAATTTAAATAGAGCTCTAAAAAAATTGAAACTTAATTTTTATAGACTAATTCCCCACTTGCAATAAAAGGTCTACTTTTATATACAGGTCTCAAAGGGTTACATTTAGTAATTACTTTCCTAAAATTGACTATAAGTTCCCTTATCAAATTCATGTTTTGTTTCTGCAATTTAAATGAAATTGGTGGAAATATAGGATCACCATAACTTGTACTAATTCTAAAGTAATTCCACAAACCTTTTCAATTCAGCTGCAGTCTGGCTGGTCTGACCTCATGAGGTTTTTGTGAGTACAAAACTACACAAATAAATTTGTGTATAATTTTCTTTATACATATAAATATAGAAGGGAAACATAGAAATACATTAATTATGTATATTTATATTAATATATAATATTAAAGAATGTTAACTTACATGCATACATATTTCCAGTACTTATTTGATTAACTTGAATTTTTATAATTAAATATTGTTGTAAAATATTCCAGTGGCTCTACTTATTAATTTATATCATGGGTATTTCAATTGCCCTATTTGAAAAATTATTTTGTTTTTTTACTGAAGTACAGATTGTATGCATTTTACATATTATATTTATGATAAATTACTACTATTGCTTAAATTTTTATTAATAATTTCATTTTATATTTTTACTAAAAGTTATAATATTTGAAAATGGAATCTTTAAGTCAGTATTTTGATGTTCAACTAATTCTTAACAAGATAAATAAAACCCACTAACATAAAGTAAATTTAGTAAAATAAGATTTTTGTGTTGTGGTTAGTGGGTTTCATTTATTTCATTAGAATTAGTCCACAATGCTAAAAAAAAAAAATTTGCTATTTCTTAATTGAATATAAAATTTATAAGTCTTATTTACATACAATTCATTGTGAATAGAAATATGGTTTTAAGCTTTATATGTTTTGATCTGAAAACAAAATTGTCATAAAGAAAACCTGCAAACAATAATTACTTACAAAGAAATAGTTAACTTAATTACAAAAAATATGTCAGTAATCATGTACACAGGTCTCGCAGGTCTCGTGATGGTCAGAAGCTCTTCCAGTGTAGACTGTGCCCAAAGTCGTATTCGTTTTCTTCTGCGCTGAGTAGGCATAAAGCTGTACACAACACTGCGTTACGGCCTCATGTTTGTCAGATTTGCAAGAAAGGCTTTGCCGAACCAGAGAAGTTAGAAAGACACACTCGTACTCACCTCATTGATCAAACTTATAATTGTGAAACTTGTGGACGTATATTTAAGGCATTGGCTACTTATGAAAGGCACAGGTAACCATTTATTTGAAAATTTTTATTTCAAAACATTTTGTATTCTAAACGTTGCAATAAAAACCAGCAAAAATATGGCATTACCTTAAAAAGTTTTTTTTTGTTTAAACATTGTAAAATATAAAAACATTTCCGATAAAATAGTTGTTAATGATAACATATAATCCAGATATTAACTTAAAAAATACAAAACAATGAATCAACAAAAAATAAAATAGACAAATTCAATAAATATATACCACTTTTTATATAGGGTATACAATGTTTCCTATAAAATGAGGGATTTAAACTGTATAGAATATGATTTAAGATTGTAATCCATTGGCCTACCATTTTCTCCAGGCAAAGCAATGCACAGGAAATCTATTTAATTTTGCCAATATAGTCCCCACTTTTACTGTAGATTACATAAGTTTAGTGTTTAAAGTTAGATTGCTTTAAATCTAGTTGTGTTCCTATTGTACAATAAAATTGGCTTTTTTAAGTTAAAAATTGGCAATTTGTTATTTTTTGAATTTTTTTTCTGTTTGACTTTACTCAAATATGTCTTGTAGGTTTCATGAAATGTACAGTAGTTGTTTGTCCATTTAGTTGTCCGTATGCCATATGTTCACGCGACTACTCCACAGCACTGCACCATTTATTCCAGTATTTTTATATATGCTTATAACTTCAGAGTGATTTTACGTAATTTAATTTCGAAAGACCTTTTTTTATTTGTTTTGTGATGTTGCACTTTTCAAATGTAATGGAAATGTTGTCAGGAAAAGAAATTGTTCTGGGAGGAATTAATAAGTGGAATTAGCTTTGAAATTATAGTTTAAAAGTGTTTGCAAAATAGTGCTGGATTTTAAAGCCACAGATGGGTGGTTCAATTGATGGAAGAAAAGAGATCTATTTTATATAAAAAAAAAAAACAGTGGGGAAAAAAAGATGCTGATTTTGTTGGAGCTGAGGACTGGTTTCAATACAGATGGCCAAAAATTTTGGCTGAGTATTGTCTTAGCTGCATAAATAATGCAGATGAACACAGAACGTTATTATTGTGTTTTACCTGAACATACTTATGAATCCAAAAATGAAAATGCTAGTGGCTGTAAAATATGTAAAAATATAAAACTGTTTTGTGTTGTGTTGACAAGGTTGGAAGAAAAAAAACTCTTAATTAAGAAATTTAAAAATCCATGCTGTTTTCAAGGTATCAAAACGCTACTGGTTGAATATCATTCAAACCATAATGCTTGGATGACATCAACAAATTTTAATGAATAACTGACTA
The DNA here is from genome assembly GCA_036971475.1 of Prosapia bicincta. Classification (NCBI taxonomy): domain Eukaryota; kingdom Metazoa; phylum Arthropoda; class Insecta; order Hemiptera; family Cercopidae; genus Prosapia; species Prosapia bicincta. The sequence continues at coordinate 24,194,754 of JBAIZL010000008.1, read as the reverse complement.
AATGTGATACTAGGCTGAAAAACAGCATTGTCCTTCTAATAGACAAATGCACATAATGACGTAAGCACTACGTGAAACATATCAAAGTGATTTACCGTCCAGCCATTCGTCACTTATTCAACTATGGGACCAAGGCATAATTAAAAATCTGAAAGGTTTTAACCGATGACAGATACATGCTAAAATAATAGAGAATATGGATGCATTTCAAACCCTTTTCTCAAATGAATTTGGCTAAAAAAACTTATTTATTTGATGCTAATTATCTTGTAGCAACATCTTAGAATCAAGTTTCTGAAAAAACTGAAAAATTGCTTTATGTAAAGTGGGTTTTCATTGAAGAAAATCAAGAGCTTTGCCTGAGGAAGAGAACGTTAAGACTTTAAATAAATACACTGAGTGGATGAAAGTTGAAAATAACATTGAAACAGCAGCGGGAATGACTGAAGATGTCAATTGTAAGACAGTTGCTTCAACATCAAAGGTACTTGAGAAAAAAATTAAGACAATGAAAATGACAAATGTGTACTGCAAAGATCTAAGTAGGGATCTTCATCAAGCACTTGAATTCTATGGCAATTTGTTCATCAAAAAGCAGAAAATTTCAACAAACATGAATATGAACAACTAATCAATAATATTTTACTGGAAAATTACAGACAATCTCATATTGAGAAATTCTTTGTGAAAAGTAAATCTATTTAAAAGTGTAAATAAGATTGAAGTGTTTTATAATGAAGTCTTATTTGTGTTTTATGGTGTTTTTTTACGAAGCTCAATAGTTTTTTTAAAATTATGCTAGATTTAATTAGTGTTTAAAAAAATCTACAATAAATTAAAATCATCTGACGTGAAGTATGCCTGTAAAATATAACAAGTAGAAGTCCTAGTTACAAAATTTTACTACAGTACATAAGACTGCCTTGAGTTGCAAAATTTGATAAGTAATCGCTCAAGGTTTCCATGTGCCTGAATTACATTTTAGTTGTAGTGTTGTAGAATTAAAATGACTTACTATAATGTTAGGCTTACTTATTGCTCAGTAAACACTTGTGACCATAATACAGTGAGTTGAATTGCTGTACTTCTGTTCATTGTGATTACGCAGTCGTCAATAGTTATTGTTATTGTTATTTATGCCTAAATGAATTGTAAAATGTTACAATACATAAACATTTGCTAATAACATTTATTGTATGGATACAAAAGACTTTCACTTATTCATCCTTGCCCTATCCTCTTTATCACTCAAAAATTCTTTGTCAACTTTTTCTAAAAATTATTCACCAAAACTTATAATTCACTTAAAATAAATCCTTTGTCAATTGTAAGAACGATTTCACATCTGCTTAAACGTTTCCATTGATCCATGTCTGTACACGCTGACAGTTATCAGATGTTATTTATTTGCTTTATGGCCCAATTGGTTTGCTTACTTCCAAAGTTGAAGTAATACCAGATAAACTAATAACCAGTATGTTTATTAGTTGTATTGCAAACAGTTTTGGTGGAAACTGTTTGTATAATGGCTGTATATAACTCATAAAAAAATAAGGATCTATTGAGTAACCATATGGTCTTATCAAAGTATTTTATGGTTCCTGGTAAAAGTTGCTAATGAAGTTGCTAAAAGAAGGCTAATGGGGTAAAATTCTAATTAAAAATCTCTCATTATTTGTAAGTATAATAACAGTAATACATTATTTTACAGAAAATGTTAAAAATGTTACTTCTAATAATTATTGTCTACAGATCCTTAAGTGCTGTAATAATAACTGCAATGAATGGTTGAATTGTATTTACATTTAGATCTAACTATTTAAATATTAGTTTCTCTTTGAGTCAAGCCAATGGTATAAAAACATAGGAAATACCTGAAGGCAACAATACTTGTGATGAAATGACAGACTATAGCATTTTATCAATCTTATTTTATATATGCATCTCTTATTGAGTTTTGGATTGGTATTTTTATAAATTAATAAATATTGAAATTGTTATTTCTCTAATGTCTACAGATTCCCAAAGGATTGATTATTAACAGCTAAAAATTGTTTTAAATTTATGTTTACATTATTTGGTTAGATTCTTTGTATAACAGGTGACTTAACAGTTGGGTGAAACTATTTTCACAATGAATTAAAAAAATTTTCATGGCATTGGTATTAAAATTGTTTTAAGAATTCTGGAAATGGTTTATTTTATTCAGTTTTATCTTAGGTTTTTCACAGCTAGGTTAATTTATGGGTCTTGTTGCTACAAGTTGATCAAATGCTCTTTATTTATACTATGAATCCTTTATAGAGTTCCTTAAGTTGGGTATTTTTAGAAAATAGGAAGAATTATAAACATATTTATCTTAGGATACACTTGATTGGTCATAAATCAGGGAACAAAGATTAAGGGTTTGGCAGTTACTTTAGAAGGGACTATTGAATTACTTAAAACTTTCTATTTTGTTATCTTTTCAGTTCCAGTTTATTTTTAGTTATTGAAATTTAGAGTTTGCTTGGTAAAAAATTAATTTTGTTGTAAGAACATCTGAAAAACATGATTTTTGCATATTTATTTTGAAGAGACCAAAACAACAGTCAAAACTTTTCTTTTAAAATGATAACCGAACATAACTAATATAATCCTTATTTATCCATCTTAATTTATTAGTAACAACCAGGTAACAGGTAGTTGCCCCTCAAGTAGGGATCAGTATATCTACCTCAATTCCACCTTCTCTTATCGTTCATCATACAAGAGGGTCTAAGAGTACCTACCAATCACCCTAATAAATAGAGAGTTTAGGCTTGTTAATAGATAGTTGTTATGGTCCTACCATGGTCCTTTTCTGGAACCCAGACAGAGGGTTTAATATTTGTACCCAAAGTATATCAGTTATCAATATCCTTCCCAACTAATCACTTTAAAACTAGATTTTTTTAAAAAATGTGTTGCTACTGCTGTTATTGCTAACAAAATGTTTGTAAGATAGTAGGTAAATTATTATTTAGCTATTTCATTTTCCTTGTGCCATATTTACAATCATAAACAAATTCGTTTACTTTAATGTTCAATATAATTTACTAAATAAAATAGAATGATCATAAGTTACTATCTAATCTGTGGTCTACTGTTAGAGGTATATCTTTGTTGAGTGATTTGTGTTGTACAGTTTCTACACTTATTTTCTTTGTAGATTAATGACTCAGGGAAAATGCAGGATGTTTTCGTGTTCACGTTGTGGGTTAGGTTTTCCATCCAGAACAAAACTTAAAATGCATCCATGTGGACAAGCTGAAGAGGATCCTGAAAAATTATATAGCTGCTCAGATTGTAATAAATCTTTTAATAAGAAATCCAATTTGGAAACCCATATGGGTACACACACTGGTAAGTATAGCTGTCAACATTTGATAACAGAATATAAAAACTATTAACACTTAAGTAAGGTTTAGAGTGAGTTTAATTAGAGTTAACATTTAGATACAGTAAAACGTCGTTTAACCGTCATTGCTGCAATAACACAATAATACTGTAATAAAATCTGCTTTAACACTTGAGCTGCCGTGTCGAGCCAATTGGGCTGACGTCCAATAGGCTGAACTGAATACCACCGGGGCACTAGGTCCGACATTGTTGTCTAGTAACGTTGTATGTTTATTCATATTACTAAACTGGTGTTGCTACTCTTGGAAAAATAAATGCACAGTATTAAAGAACGAGCTTCACACTACTTTGAGATATAATTACTATGGTTTTTGTTAATAGATAAACTCTGACGGCATTAGAAACATGATGTTCTAGAACCTTATTGTCAGGAGTTACGGGCCGGCACACTTATTTGTTGACAATTTTAGTGAAGTTGAGTTATTTCCGACCGAAAAAATAGTTCATTAGGACAAGTTTATCTTTATATACTTTAATAATAGAAGAAATAATTTTTAATGACGTATTATATTGGTTTTCACTATTGTTTTCAAAATTTCACAAAATTTAAAAAATAAGTCAGAAATATTTAGTTGGACTAAATATTTAGTTGTAAAATAATCCCTGAAAACTGTCTTTTGAAGTAAAGTACAAACATTGGTACACTTAAACTCATTCTTACTAGGAAGTAAATTATAACATAAATTCCTCCTTAAGAAGTAAATTATTTGGTTTTAAACTTTTACTTGCTATGAATCTTGGATAGTATTATCGGTTCTGAAGCATTACTTATCAGAGAGAGAATATGTTTACACTCCCTTTCTATATACAAAATATTTATAAACTCACAAATCAATCGCATGTGACACGTTTACATCTCTTCGTGATAAACGCCAAAACACTTTACAGGCGAGTTAGCTTATTATCTGGTAACCGGAACATGAAATCGTGGTTTCATTGTTTACTGTTTACACAAAAAATTGTAAAATAGTGTTGCAAAGATAACAAAATATAAGTAAATGAATAACATCGTCAGGCCAATTGGTCTGACGGAGTTTATTTACGTATCATTTACGCTATAAAAAAAATAGGTCGGACAAATTGCCCTGACACATGTTCTTAAAAATATTATGTTAAGAAACGTATTTTCGTACTTAGATGTGATAGGGAAACTAAGTACACATTATTCAAAAATAAGCTTAAAATATATTGGAAATTCTCTGCGAAAATGTTGATATTGTGGCCGGCAGCTGAAGTATTAAAGTGCACAGTGACTCGTTCGCTTTGTTTGTTAAGCTACATGAACTATTTCACCTGTAAGTTTATTTTACTGTACATTATTTTGACATATGTGTAGCTACTGTGCGGATCTTTTTGTCATGTAATAAATATTTATTTTTGCTATTACAATCGTGTTTAATTTATTTTCACTCCAAAATGTATTAGATTACTGTGACAGTGATATCTGTCTATAATATGATTGATTGAGGTTAAGTTTTGGAGGAATAATACAGTGTTTCTGTTATCCGTCTATTCTTTCAACCGTTACAACCACGGTCCCGACGAACATGGTTAATAGAGTTTTTACTGTATGAAGTTAGTTTTGTCCATGTGATGCCTACCGAAACAAGTTCCACCATTTATCAAAACCAAAGGAGATTCATGTTCTGTGAATAATTTACCTTATTTTTCTGTCAGTTCTACCCATCAGACAAATGTGCTTTGAACCTTCAAATCTTTAAAATAGGTATAAGAAGATTAAAGGTAAAAATAATATTTTTGTTAACAATGAAAATTATCTTTAATATTGTATACAAGGGCTGTTTGAAAAAGTGACTGTACTTTCATTATAAAATCTTTATTACAAAACTTACAATTTTACATTGTCTGTCTCCTATGAAGTGCTCTCCTTGCTGCCTAAGCACTATTCCCATTGTTTGTATGGTCCCTGGAACTCGCCGTGTATTTTTTTTGCTGTGCCTGTTTTTTCTTGAATTTTTTTTACACATTGAAAACGATATAATTCCAAGATAGATTTTAGTTTTAGAAATAAGAAGTCTGCTGGAGTCATACTTAGTGAGTCGGAGGATGGAGAAGAAAGGTCGTCCTTTATTGACCAGCACTTTGACCTTTATTGATTTGCACTTTGACCTTTATTGATTTGCACTTTGAACTTTATTGATTTCTACTTTGTCATATTTAAAATCCATTTATTTTTCCACAGTTCAGGCCTTTTCTGTTGTACATCTTGTACTATAGCATAAACTTGTATTTAAAACATTTCCATCACAATCAGAGAAAACAATTCTTCTAAACTTCATCATGTGTATCTGAAAGCTAATTACAGTTTTTCTTCAATTAAAGTGTCCAAATCACAAGGTCATCGGCAAAAAGAAATTATTTAATTCAAATTATTGTTGTTAGGACCATTAATGTCTGTCATCCTTTATCATCACTATCAAAATGATAAAAAAGAACAATAATTATATAAAATGCAATAATTATATAACATACGAGGTGTGTTCAAAAAAATACCAGGAGTGTTTAAATTTTGCTCGTTTGAAGAGTCCGATTTTTTTTTCTATTGTGTTGGTATACATGCCCCTGAAGTATGACAATTTTCAGCTGTACTCATTGTTTACTTTATCTGTGGCAGCCGCTAAGGTTAGACGTGTTTTCATGAGCTCGGCGATTTTCGATTGTTTAAAAAAATGGATCAAAGAATTTGTATTAAGTTTTGCGTACAAATTTAATAATCTGTAACAAAGCGTACGAAATGTTAATAAAGGCCTATGGTGAGTCTGCTATGAAAAAAAACAAGTATTTACGAGTGGTATAAGCGTTTCCAAGATGTTCGCAAAGACGTTGACGATGGCGAATGCCCCTGACGCCCCAGCACATCAACAACCGATGAAAACGTGAAAAAAGTGGAAGCAATGGTTATGAATGATCGCCGAATCACAATCAGAGAAATCGCTGATGAGATTGGCATATCAATTGGCTCATGCCATGTCATTTTTGCGAACATTTTGGGTATGAAACGCATGGCAGCAAAATTTGTCCCAAAATAGTTGAATTTTGAACAAAAACCGTGGCGAATGGAAGTTGCTCAGGAATCACTAAAGGAAATCAGCGACGATGCAGAATTACTGAAACATATTATAACAGGTAACGAAACATGGGTTTACGAATATGATGTCGAAACGAAGGCTCAATCGTCCCAGTGGAAGCATTCTGGCTCTCCAAGACCAAAAAAGGCTCGGCAAATGCGGTTGAACGTCAAGGTTACGCTTACCATGTTCTTTGATTTTAATGGAATAGTGCATCATGAATTCTTGCCATAAGGTCAAACGATCAATAACATGTACTATCTACAAGTTCAACGCCGTTTGCGTGAAGCATTGCGAAGAAAACGTCCAGATTTGTGGCAAAACAATTCATGGCTTTTGCATCACGATAATGCACCGGCTCACACATCGTTGCTTGTTCGTGATTTTTTGGCAAAAAATAACACTGTAATGATGCCCCAACCTTCATATTAGCCAGACATGGCCCCTTGTGACTTTTTCCTTTTTCCAAAAATTAAAAAACCTTAAAGGGTTTTTTCATCGTTTCACAAGCATAGATGACATTAAAAGTACATTTCTGAAAGAGCTCAAAGCTATCCCAAAGATCGAGTTCTAGAAGTGTTTTGAGAATTGGAAAAAGGGCTGGTATAAATGCATAATATCTAGTGGGGACTACTTTGAAGGGGGCAGTATCAATGTAGATGAATAAATAAATATTTTTTTCAAAAAACGAAAATTCCAGGTATTTTTTGAACACAGTGGTACAATAATGCCAGAAATGTATTACATAAATAAAACAAAATACATTTCATACATTATGGAATAAATTTACAAAGTTTAATTGCCAGATTGTAATAAATACATAGGTGAAACTGAAAGTCTGAATAAAGAATACCTAAATTATACTTCAGGCCAGAAAGTTTAATTTAAAACTTACTATGAATCTATTAAAAAATCAGTTCCAATAATAGAAAATATAAAATCCTTTAAAAAAATTTCAAAAAGGACTTCAAATGTTATAGGAAACACAAATTTATAACCATAGAAATGAAATAATCTATAAACAAATATATAAACCAAATACACTAATTATATAATGTTAGAGAAAAAATTAATTCCAAAATAAATAAATACTTGAATACTAAGAATAAAAATGTTTATTGTTAGTATTTACCAGCTAAAAATAAATTGAACTTTGAAGCTATATCTCTTCAGCATGCTTGAAAATAAAATGGCACTCATAAATTTGAAAGCTGGTACATCAAAAACAATTGTGAGTTTTGCTAGTAAGTGGCCACTAAAAGTGTACATGTAATAAAAATTAGAGCCATTTGAAACTCCCCGCTTGTAAATGGTTTCTTACAAATAGATTTTTGTAAGAAAAATATTTATGAGCTATTTAGTTTTCCCAATACAGTTTAGATTTAACACTTTTTATTTTGCAGCCTAGACTTACTCCAATAAAAACTATGTATAGAATACTTTGATTTTATTAAGGTCAAATCTTTTAAATATGTACTTTAATGATGGTTCTGAATATTGGAAAAAATACCTTTATACACATTACTTTCTCTAAGTACCATTATTTTTTAAACAGATAATTATTTAGAAATAATATTTTTATAATAATATGTAACCTACTACTATACATAGTCAATATTCACTAGTATATACTAATGCATCAATAGCACTTTACAGTTGTCTTCATGCTTTAAAAAAAAATTATCCCATTAAAAACAGATTAGCCTTGTAAATTTATTAATTTAACTAACATAAACAAACGCATTGCAAAAGTTAAGAAGTTAAAATCAAACCCCATAAATTATATTTCTGGATAGAGCATGGATAATGTAAGCTGTTGTAATTCAGTATTTTCTGAAAAATAAAGAAATTATGTGATTCTAAACGTTAAGGTATAATTTTGAATTATGCGCTTTGATTTAATTAATATCAAATAGAGTTTGATTAATATGATGTTTTTATTTTACTTGTGATGTCTCATAAGTAATTACACTGTTTTTTTTAAATCCGTGAGGTTGGCAGGAAACGTCTAGGAGTAGTGGAGAATTTGTGTCAAGGTGTAGTGGCAGCATTGTAAAATTCTTATGCATATGCGTCGATCATGGCAGTCAGGATCTAGCCACTTGTTTCTACCGCTGATTAAGAAGTTTGTGGTGTTATTCGTTTTTTAAAGGCAAAAAAATTAAAATGCAACTGAAATTCATGGTGAGTTATGATGAAGACTATATGTCAAAGCCAATGATTTTTTGTTGTTGCCAGTCATTCGTTGAAGGGAGGACAACACTACACAAGGAACAACAAAGTGCCGGCTTTCCGCGTCTTACTCTTGGACTGTTGTAGATAATGTCTGAAGGGTCATTGACACTAATCGGCACCTAACGCATGATGAAATCCTTTTTCAATGTCTTCAAATGTAGAAATAGGTCATGCATCACTTCACAGAATTATTTCTGAAGATCTTTGTCTATCAAAAGTGTGCTTGCCAGACCTAGTTGAGGAGTTTCAATGCAATGTTTTAAAAAGTGTGCTCATCAGACCTGGTTGAGGAGTTTCAATGCGATGTTTTCAGATATCCGCTTTACTCTCCTGACCTTACACCAAGTGACTTCCACTTGTTTTCGCAGCTGAACAAACATCTTGGGGGGAAGCCGCTTCGCAAGTAAGAATGATTTGAAACAAGATGTTGAAAGATGACTAACCTATTGCAGCAGAATAGTATTTGCTGGATTGAAAAAACTTTTCACCATAATACCAAAAATTATTGAAAAACAATGTGATTAGGTAGAAAAATGGGTTTTTTAGTGTAATTTTCAAGTTATATCTTTAAATAAAAAAATTAAAATATTTTGTTTAAAATAAAGTTAGTGTAACTTATTTTTGACACAACTTGTGTAAAATTTAGTTCAATCTAGATTAAAAATACTATTGTCATTATATTATTCTCAGATCTGATTAAATTGTAAAGCTAATTTATTGTCTATATTAATCAAATAAAAAAATGACATTCAAAATATTTTTTTTCTTCATATGTATTGTATACCATCTTCTATAAATAAATTATTTCTTTTATTACGAATTGTAATTAATATACAGTTGTAATTATTTTTCAATTTTTCATATAGGTGAACGCCCCTTTATTTGTAAGGTTTGTGGTAAAGGATTTCGACAAAAAGTCAATCTGATGGAACATTTTCAGCGGAAGCATTCACAAGTTCGCCCATATAACTGTGATGTATGTGGATCAAGATTTGTAACCAAACAGGATCTTGTTCGGCATTACAGAAAGCACATTGATGATGATGATTAAGCCATGTTTTTATTCAGGTCATGTATACGATTACTAATAATAGTAGACATAAGCTGTAGATTTGTGAAGCCTTAGATTACTATCTAAGTCATTGTGTTCACTTCATTTTCTAAATAGTATTTTAAGATTCATAGGTTTGATTTAATCTCACATTACATAATTCACAATATTTTGTTGCGATATGAAATGGATTTTCATTAACGTTTTATTTTAAAATTATTATATTCCGTTTTATTTTAAAATTATTATATTGTTTTATTTTAAAATTATTATATTTATTTAAAATTGAAATATTATTTATATATATACATATATTTTTTTCTGTTGTTAAATTATTGATTATTGAAATAGGTTGTTTGGTATAGTAAGTTAGTCTAAGTACCATTAATGCTCAATATAATAGTAAAAGTATATCAACTTATCCAGATCTCTTTAAATAATAATAAATCATGAACAAATAATTAACACTGAGAAAAACTGAAATAATATTAAATTGCGCTAATCATTTCATTAGCAGTCACTGTTGCTAGCTCTATTTGTAACTAAAAAATCTAGTTATTGTAACTTATTAAAATAAATTTTGTGTGTGTGTCAACATACGTACATAATTTAAAAGACATAGATGAATACATTCTATATCTCATTTTTTTTAATTTGCAGCAGTTGCAAATTTTTAATTTTTGTTATTCATTTTATTCAAAACACATGTGCAAGCATATAAACTCACACACACTTTGATAATTACATCTTTTAAAACATTATATTGTATACAAATAAAAATGCCCTAGAGTTTAGCATTCACTATTTTAACTTGCAATTTAATTCAAAAAATTTATTAAACTATATTGGCGATGATATTCAAATTTTCTCACTATAGGGATAAATCTTGTCATCATTATTTCCTATCTCTTAACCTTTTGGACTCCAATTATTCGCCGGCCACTCCACCAGATCCAATTAGTTAGCATGTGTTTTGCACATGAATATTTAATTATTCACTAAAATTAAGAATTCAAGTAAGTGTATATTAATATTATATACGACTGTGTTCAGAATAAAATTAACAGTAATATGAGGTTTATATGTTGAAAACTTGAAGTTTTAATACAGTAGGCCTCATAAAATGTTGTTTATTGTTTTTTTTTTTTTTTTTTTTTTTTGCTACAGAAAAATAATTATATTTAGCTTTGTTAATGAAATAGCATTTTCCTTATGATTAATTATAGAGTCATTTTAAGCCCAAAGTTATGGTGAATAAAATTATATGCATAAGTAGTATTACAAAAGTCTATTTGTAATATTTATTCTAAACAATGTAAAATTATGCACATGCATAAAGTGCCAAGAATGGTGTAGCTACTATAATTAGTCAGCTGCAAATAGGTTTAAATGGGACAAAAATAAAAGTTCACATTGATATAATTATTTTTTTAAAAAACAAATTGCACTAAACACCATATTTACAAGCACAAAATATTACAAAAGTAGATACCATAAAAAACATGTATGACTAAATCTAAATTATTGCAAAATGTCATGTAGTTCTATTCAAAATTGTTTTATTTTTTTTTAGGCTGAGTTTATTTACACATAGACCTTCATTTGGCCACTTAAAAAACACTTCAAAATATGTTTTATAATTTTTGACAGTGTAAAATTTTTCCAAAGTAAATGTTTGGATATAATCTTGGGTTATTTGGGCAAGTTGCACAGTATTCCTACCGCTCACATGCCTATTGGAAAGTAGATTATCTATGTAACATATTATGTTTGAATTAAAATAAAAGCAAAATACTAAATAAATAAAAGAGATAAACGAATGAGGACATGTTCACATCAACATCAACCTATCAACTAGGCCAGATGTCTGACGCTTACTGTGCAGTACATTGTCTGGAAGCAGTTGTTTATTTACAGAAAAAATTATGATAAATAATGCCAATCAGCATTATAAAAATAAACATTGCCTTCTCATAAACAGCAAATGAACATAGTACACAATATCATTGCATAAGGCGTTTGAAAGTACTTGATAATTGCATTGCATAATATGTCGGACTGAGTCCAAAAGTGGAGAGGATTGGGATATTTTGTGATGTCGGGCTCAGTTCGCCTATGGAGCACAAAAGGTTAAACATATAGAAAAGCACTGTTATCAGATAATTCATATCCTGGGAAGTTTTAGGCAATGTAATCACTTGAAATGAAAAAATACCCTTCTATATTCTCTCTTTAGGCAGAAGGTCTTGCAATGCATAGACAAAGGTTGGAAATCTGAAAAATAAATGAAAAATGTATTTATAAATAACCTCAAAACTCTTTTGATTTTCAATTTCCTCATACTTCTAAACCTGGCCTTCCTAATACATTATAACTGTTGTAATTTTTATCTATTGTACTTTGTCATCTTTAAACAAATATAGTGTAGAGCCTCGATAATTTATAGTAGATGGGACTGAAACCCCCCTCGAATTACACAAAAATATGTTCCTGTACATTAGAAAAAACAAAAGTTCTATTCTAATGAACCCTGATACTCTTAATAAGAATGCACAAAATACATTTATAAAACTTTAATGATTACAGTACTTGCATTGTTTTATAAATTAATGTTTCTCTGGAATACATTTTTCATAATGGTTGCTACCTTTTTTGGAAAAGGTTATGTGTCTTCTGCATTTGCTTATGAGATCGTTTTTGTGCTATGGTATCGTGTAGACAAATTTTCCTTTCTTGTACTGCCTCAGTTGAACATTCATCTTTATTCTTGTCATCAGTAGTTTTTTGTACCATTTCAATAATTGTAACATCTGTTATTTCAAATTGTTCACATCGGAATTTTTACAACCTGGAAGTTTCTTGATAAAAAAATGTCAAATGTGTTTATTCTTGTGGGTCAATAACACAGTCAACCGCTTAAGACTTGAGATTTTATTCCACAACTTACTTGACGTCTTCTATTTTCTCCCATGATTCGATTATCCAGTACAAAACTCCCTTAAATGTAATCTTTTTTAAAAACCTACAATACTTTCTTCCCCTTCAATTGCTTCCAAGAGAGATTGTAATCTGTAACATGTGTATTTTTTTTCATACATTCCGGAACACACTGACTCAACTGCTGGATTAGGTTTGTAACATTTGCAGGAAGATATAGAGCTTGGATATCATAAGAGCACAGTTGATCTTCATTGGGATGCAACAATGCTTTATTTAACAGTAAAATAGCCTTCTTAGACAAATTCTTTGCTTTTAAAAACTTTTCAGTTTCAGGCACAAACTTTATAAAAACCACTCTTTGAATAAATTCATCCTATCAACACTTTAGTTGTTATATGAAACTGCCAATGCTTTCATGAAAATGTTTTTAAACGCCGGCGATTTAACTGATTAATCCCACGACTTAGCCGATAAACGTCATAGTGATAGTTGACATTATATAATGCATATGTTTACTGATATAAATATTATTTATTGTTGAGTCAATAAAATTAGAAAAAAGGAGTTTATTTTAAAAATTCATTCATCAAATCTGTTGACAAAAAACTTTAAATAAGATATTATTTTTAAATACCTTTTCAATGAATTTTAATAACTTTTGTTTTAATATTTGAAATGCTTATTGATACATCTAAAGAAAGGTCCAAATATGACAAAATGAGTTTTAAACTAATGTAATAATATAAAAATGATTATTCAAGTACTAAAATCTCTGCAGCAATTTCTTGAATGATTGCATTCTTCAACTCATCCAAATTTCATGGTTTGTGCTTATAAACACAGTTTTTAAGGTATCCCCACAGAAAAAAGTCACATACTGACAAGTCGGGAGACCTGGAAGGCCAAGGAACATTGCCAAAACGTGAGATAATCCGGCCAGGAAACTTGCGTCTAAGAACTGTCATTGAAGTGTTTGTGGTGTGAGATGTTGCCCTATCCTGCTGGAACCAAACGCGTTTTAAATGGATTTGTCGTCTTCTTAGTTCTGGTTTCAAGCATATGAATGTAACGAACCAAATTAACAGTAACTGTGGTCCTGTTCTCTTCAAAAAATAAGGCTCAATAATGCCAACAGAGCCAAGAGCACACCAGACTGTTACTTTTTCTGAGTGTAGAGGACGCTGGTGGATAAGGTGTGGATGCTCTGGAGCCCAGTAATGTAGGTTTTGCTTATTCACGGTCCTGTTTCAATGAAAATGGGCTTCATCGCTCATCAATAAAATTTCATTTTCATTCAATCCCAAAATCACTTGCATTCTGTAAGCGAAGTCTTCTCGTAGTTGTTGAACAATGAGCGTTTTTTAGGGATGGAATTTTAATTCTTTATGGAAAATTCGTCTAACCTATTCACGATTGATTCGTAACTCACTAGCATGGCGTCTAGCTGACCGTCTTGGGCTTCTGACTACCGCTTTCCTTACTCTTTCAACATTTTCTGGTGTCGTTACACTGCGTCTCGGGCCAGAATGCTTCTTAGCGAGTATGCTTCCAGTTGATCTGAAGTTTTCCACCCATCTGAGGATTGTGTTACGGCTCGGAACAGCTCCATGTCGACTGACATTAAACCGCGCAACAAAACAATCGCTGCGTACCAATAATAGACTCACCACTTTTCACGAAACTGTCATAGACAAACACTCGACGTTGCAAGTCCCACTGCTCCATAGTGACTGAGTAAATGAAATGGCATCTTGTGTGGACCAGAACTATGACCACCTCCCACCACCGCACCCTCAGTACTACGCAGTTTAAAACCGTCCATCTCCCGTGTGTTACCCTGTAGATAAGATCTATTAAACTTGCTGGACATTTTATTCTTAATTTTCATCGATACTTCGATTATCTCAAAAAAAAATGTATATTGTTATTTATAGAAATCTCTAAATGTAGGTCTGATTTCACTTTATTTAATAAAACCATTATCGTTGTCACTGAGAACTAGATAATTCCTGATGGTCAGCAACCATTATTGTCATTGTTACCAATAGAAGCAACTAAGATTACTTTATCAAGAAAGTCTTAAAGTGAAATATTACCTTCATTGTCAGAATTGTCTCTAGTCTTAAATAATATCCCATGAATTTCAATAGAAAACAATTCAAAAGCCATTTTAATGAGATCAAATTGTAAACAAAAGATGAATATGTGTAATTTCACAACAGCTGTGGTATTAAAAATGTTACTTTAGCAAATGATAACAGAATACCCCTGATATGTACAAAATTATATATGAAAACAATTATAGAACTTAGAGATTAAAACTATAACATGTTATTAAATCTGTTTCAGGTTTTCGAGTTCAATAGTTACAAACTTATTTAAACTATTAAATATATGAGAAAATGATGTTGAACTATACATATGTCCTGTAATACATTTCTTTAACAGTTTATACTTTACTCCTGTGTCAGAATTATTGTTTTATTTCATGAGTTGTAGGTAAAGCCTATAAATCCATTTCATAAAGCACGTTAGTTAATTTTATATCAACATATTCAACTTGGTCAGTTGACTCTTGATTTAGAAGGGTATTATTAAATTTTATTCTCCAAATTTTCAAAATTCCAGTAATATCAGATTGTTATACAGTGAAACCTGTTTAGGCCGGAATCCATTGGGACCAGCATTTTTTTCAGCCTAAGACAGGTTTCCGGCTTATACAATAGTAGTGTACTGTATGATGGTAACATCACGAAACGTTTGCCGAGTCTATTTTTAGCATTGGGGTAAGGGTAGGCCGTGGGGATTCTTAGCTATAAGACTATTATTTCTACTGATCAGCTGTATGGCGCTGTACCAACACTACATATATAACGGACAATTGTCATCGTGTCTACATTTGTTCTAATACAGTATTAAATTTAATTATTTATTTCTGATTAAGTACTGACTGTTTATTTCCTAGAGAGATAACACTTCAACATATAAAGCAAGTGTATTTAAATCACAAGAAAACTATCACATTTTAACGTCTAAATAAACGTCATTCAACAGTAATATCGGTTATCTTGATTGCCTAATGACAGCCCGTAGCCTGTGTCCTGTGACATCATAACTTACAAACCTTGTTTTCTAGGTGGTTTTGGCTATGCACACTACAGAAAATGTTAAAACCTACATTACATAATAAAAATTTTACCTTTTAATGCAGCATCCTTTTATCTTTCTCCACAAAACATTTTTAATAGAAAACACTAAAACTATAAAACTAAAACACTTATACACTTGTCAACAAAATTTATAAATTATTGATGCAATTTATTAAAAACTATATTTTTCCTCTTACTGTATTTAGGCTAAATACTGTACATAGTAGGCTTACGTAAAAATAAAAGAAAATCAAGTATGCTTGAAAAAAACCTAGCATTGACTTTTGTTTTAAAAGGTAAGTTTTACTTGCTTGTGTTTCAGTTATTGTTTTTAGTTGGAACAAATGGTGACGCATTTCCGGGCTGTTAATACGTACCGCGAAATCTTCTAACTCACAAATTTTCATTAAAGCCTCGCCAAATGTTTTTATTTTGTTTTCTACGACTGGTCCGTTTTCAATTTCTTCTTCACTTCCTATAATCTCATTAGTCACCATTTCAATAATTTCGTCCAGAGAGTTTGGTCCTTCTTCTGTTGCCAGTTCATTGTCAAAACTTACGTATTCTTCAGCAGATAAAGTAGAATGTCCTGTTTCTGTCAGCTAATCTTTTACCGTGTGCAAGATAATATCTTGCGTCCCCATTTCACTATCATTATTAAGTTCTTCTTGTAGAATAAAACCAGCTTCTTTGAATGCATTTTGAACACACGATTTTGATATTTTCTCATAAGAACTCGATATCCATCTTATAGCATCCAAAACAGTGATATTACAGGTCAATTCCTGTACTGACGAGCATGCATTTATGTTAGCAATAAGAGATTGTAAAACATGTTTTCTATAGTGGACTTTAAGATTTTTAATAACACCCTGATCCATCGGTTGAGTAACACTAGTAGTATTGGGCGGAAAAAACACTAATTTGATGTGAGAGTAATCTTCACGAGGATGACACGTTGCATTGTCCATAAATAGCATAAAGTAAACCATTCATTGCGTTATCTTGAAGGAAACGAGTGCTGACATATAGCCTATCGTAAATTATGGATGTTTGTATACCATTGTGTTATCTTGTGCATATCAGCAATCCTTAACGTTGTTACAGAATTCTCAGAAATAAATACGGTCCGTTACAATTAAGCAGACCTATCTGTGAATTTTGTTATGATAAAAAAATATATTATAAACCGTATTTTATCCGGCTTAGACAGTTTCCGGCTTATGAACGTTATTAACCAGGTAAATTAAATAGGTGGCAGTCGGGACTTTTAAAGTTTTTCGCGATAGACAGGATTCCGCCTAACACAGTTTCCGTCTAAGACAGGTTTCACTGTACAATAATGTAACTAATATTACACCAACAAGGAATAAATTTAAAAAATTTGTCCAACATAACTATTCTCTTCCAAATGAAGAATTTTACAACTTATACTCTTTTTGAAAAATTCCATTTGATGGTGTAAAAGTCTGAATAGCTTTTTTTATCTTTATTGTATTGTTTTATTATAGAAAACTTGTAAATTTTGTATATTCATTTAAGATTTACAAGGTAACTATGAATGTTTTCGTCATCTGACGTCTATGTATTCATTTCGCCATTTGTTTCCTTTTAAATTTAAGAAATTAATTACTCGGTTTTGAGCAATTTTCCTTCAGTCACTGACTCTATACTTCTTTATCTTCCTGTTAATGAAGGGATATTTCAAGTAATTGCCATATTTTCCGGACAATAAGACCCACCCTTATTTTTAACAAAAATTAATGCAGATATATTTTTTTTAATGAAAATAAAGTATCACATACTATCTAAATTCTAGTAACCTATTTTATACATTTGAGTTATTAGCATAAATTAAAACCTTTAAACATTTCTCACTCTGATCTCTCTGCTTAATCTAAATATAAAGTTCATGAAAAACATACAAAAATGTATTCATTTCTATTTCTACTTTTTCTTTCACTTTCCGGTAAACTTTCATCTTCGTCATCATCATCCTGTGAAATAATAGGTAATCTTAACTACTGTCTATTGTGTTACTAATTTCACACTTTTTTAAGGATTTTATCACAGTTTTAAACTTTATTGAGATCTAAGAATTCTTTACCCATTCACATTCTTGGAATATGGAAGACCTCTTCATTTTTCCTGTAGGAGTCGTTGCATGGTCTGCTGTGTCCAGGGTTTTTGTATTCTTGCTTTAAAAGGTTTATTGATAAGTACAAGCAATGACTTATGTTGGCTTGTAAGCTTCAAGAATAATAGCGATTTTGGGCAAATTTCTTTCAGTTTTCTTTTAGTAGCCTGTGAAAGATAAAACCCAAATGGATCACACACTAACAATGCTGGCATTTTAAGTAGCTCTCTCGGACGTTTAAACCACACTTTCATTCCGTGTTCATCCAGCAAGCCTTTCTCATGAAAATGAAGTATTACTCCAGAAAACGTCCTCTGCTGGCATTGTTTTTTATTTCAATATTATCATACATGGTACCTTTGTCTCATCAGCACTAAAACGAAAATAACTGTTGAGCATGTTTTCTTAAGTCCTTTTTCATCTACAATTCTATTGGATGGTACAGACAAATTTTTTTTTCTGGTGTTATTGCTAAATTCATGGAAATCAATTATTTTAATCTTTTACTCTGGTGGAAATCTTTGAGCTAATCTTGTCCATGTATGCATACTGAGTCCTTGCCATATTATAAACTTATGATTTAGCAATAAAATTATTATTATCTATGCCACCAAATCCATTATTTTTATGCGCAAGTATTCATTTCATTATTTCTTCTTGCAAGTAATGGCCATTTAGCAACGTGCAAAAAAAAGTGTTTTTTTTTCTTATCCAGCTTTAGTAGTTCATCTTCATGTTATCCTCATTTGTGTATAAAGTCACTGATATTGTATATTCTTTTTTTTAGCAATATTATATCTTCATATACATAATTTATCAAAAGTTAACTTTATGTTGCCACATTTGTTATGCTATTAAAAGTCTGTCTCATTGAGGTCCTTTGTGACAAGTCTATCACAGAGCGATGAGAATTTGTAAATATTTCCCTTTCTTTCCACAGTCTTTTCTAGTGTGTGACGTTAAATTCTCAGTAAAATCAAGAGTGAACTGTATCATTACCATTAGCAATTTTTAGATTTAAAAACATTAATCTACCTCTATTAATTAGTAAGCACAAGCTCTAAAGTGGAATATAAATATCAAAGCATTGACCTTTGTTTTTATAATGTAGACCTGATGCCGATATAAGTAAGGCTGTCTGAGGCATGATAAATGAAAGATCTGGTGTCTTGATTAACAATTTTCTTAGAATAAATTTATTTATTTATTTATTTATTTCAGAATTGTTTTAAATAGTAATTGAATTAAAGAACAACAAATTCAAGTATATTTTTCCTACTCATTCATGAATTTGAATTAAATTTGTTTTTTTATAAGTAGAATTATGAAAACTATGTTTTATATAGTGTTTAACTATAATGTACCTTAAGGTACATATGAGCTTTAAAAATTTTGTATTTTATTTATTTTCTTTAAACATCTACTACTTTATAAAAATAATTTTGTATAGGTGAATACTTTGATCATTAAAACTTTCAGGTTTTTATTAATTGTATACTGTCCACATTTATTCATTCGTATGCAGTATTTTATATAGTAATCTAGTTTATCGTTTTTTTTTTTTAAATCAGTGATAAAGATAAAATTTTAGCTTGAATGTAATTATGTCAAGTATATTAAATTAACTTTATTTTAAATTATTTTAACCAGTTTAAGATAAGCGGGTTAAATTAATAAAACTATTTTTACATTTTTAATGTGTTTTTTTTGTTTAGTACATTGATTATTGTTGTAATGTCTGCTAGTATAAAATAAAACCAATGTAAATAATAAATAGATATAGCTTTACATTTTTTTAATTTGCCATTTAAATAGAGAAAGTAATTGAGAGGACGGTGATTTTTTAAAAGTATTTTGTATGATAATAATATTAATAATAGAGTTCACTTTTTCTATGCAAGATTGTGATTTTATTTTGATCAGCGACTAGTGTAATAAGAAAGAATAATACTCATTTGTATGTTTTAAGTGTTGTTTTATGTAGAATCGAATTAGTTTTGTAAGATTTGTACAGTTTGCTCTGTCTCTGTCAAGGTTTTGTGAAAGGAATTGTTAGTTGTAAGTTTTTTTAACAGTATAGCAAAGCATTTTCAGATCAAATTATTTATTTACTATAATATGTTCTTCCCACTACAAAATGAACTTTTTTTGTAGCAATATAAGAAAATTTTGTTGATTATGTTGAACAATTATTAGGTTTTGCAGTAGAGAAAGACTGACCATTAAATTCTTATTAGCATGTTTCTTAGTTGAATTATTCACATTAAATAAGCAATTACAATTTGTATATGCTTTAATTTGATTTATGTTAGGAAGAATGTTTTATAAAAGCACTCATTTGATTATTTTGATAGTCTATATTTTTTATATTGAAAGAAAATTGTACAAAAAAAACGCATCTTACATTCTATAAAAAACAGCTTTAATTCAAATTAATGGTCAGTGTAAAACATGTTAAGTTTGTATTGTAATTGTAAGTTTTTAAATAATTACCTCGGGGTTCATAACTTTATCTTGAACCAAAAAATATAAGATGCAATATAAACTTGCCTTTAAGTAGTGCCACTTTTTTATAATTACGTGTTACAATTGTAGATAGTAATTATAATATAACTATACCGATTTTTTTTTAATTTCTTGTGTATAATATTCAAAGGATATAATATATCCTTATATATATATAACATTTAAATTAGTAATTATGAAAAAATAATTAAGGTCTCATTTTCATGTAATATTTTTCCATAATTTGTATATAAATATACAGATCTTCATGTATTGTTTATTATTGGTCAACAACTTATTTGAATACAAAAATGTTTGATTAATTTGATTTGAACATTGTTTTATGCATTTTATATACCCATATATGCACGTGCACACACCACAATTTTGACTGCTTACCGATTTGCAAATTAGTTTCCATCAAAGTATATCAAATGTAGGTCTCTTTTCTTCTATGTGTTTATTTTCTAAAAACAGGTTAGATTATTTATCTTTTTTCCCTCTTTGAAATATGTAACAAACCCCTTCTCGGAAGAAGGATTAGCCTTCCCAGCTAATGGATTTGTTCCTACGCCTTATACTCGTTAAACTCATGCTACCTTATGCCTATTGTTTTAGCTTCGCTACTCTGACCATACAATATTTAAACATTTCATTTGCTATAGTAAAATGTGACATTAAGAATGAACTCAATGGAGTTGAACTTCTAAGTGTGTGTATATGTGTGTTCAACCTATAGGTAGTTAAACTGGTACTAAGCGTCGTAGTCCAGTTGAATTTTCTTTGTCACTCCTACAAGCTTATTAATTTCAACAAGTGTTCTGTATTATTATTGTATGTAGAGATTTCTGGTCAATAAGATGGCTCGATAAATGAGATTCAACTATAGCTATTATGCTGTATACTTTGTTCCATTCTGTCTTCTACCTTATCTTGTGAAAATTCCTCTTATCTATCATGTTAAAATTAGTCATTCTCTCTTTTCTTGTTAAACATTTGAAAACAATATCACGAAAAACAAAGCAAACTTCTATAGAAAAAAAGCATTAATTTAAAGACCATGATAATGATTGTAAAAGTAAAAATTTCAAGTAATTAGATCAGGTGAAAAAATAAAATGCATAAAACAATGTTAATTATTTGGATGCCATGATACTCAGGATTAAAATACTCAGCCACCGTAATACCGAATGTTCCTAGTTTTATTGAATAAATTTACCTCATTATTTATCCTACATCGAATCAATTGTTTTATCTCAGTGTTTCCTTTCACAAAACACAGTGTCCTTCCTTTAACATATACTCATATCTGTGGAAGGTTATTTGTAAATAGTTGTGTAATTAAGTAGTATGTAAGTTTATAGATCATATATAAGTACTTTATAGTTTGTATACTAGATTATTAGACAATAGATGTACAACATGAGTACAGTGTAATTGTTTCTGATCACAGTAACAATCAGTGAAATTGTGAATAGTTTTACCTAATCCTTGTGCATAAATAAGTAATAAATGTATACAAGGTTTTAACTTAATAAACAAACAAACAAAATATGAATATTTGTAAATTCCAATGAGTCACAGTAAAGTTCTTAAGCTTTTAAATTGTTTTTTGTTTAAGAAATTATTTAACAGATTTTTTATGAAGTATTATCAAACACCACTAATTATGGCTTTTACATGCTGAATTTTTAAAGTATTTTTTAAAATATTATAAAATTTTGGGCATTAAAAATATTACTTATATTACAAACTATCATTGTTTTTCAAAATCTGTTTCCCAAGATTTGTAAAACGGAACACTAAGTTCCTTTATTTACTTTTTGTTGCATTTCTCTGTACTACTATAATATCTCTTTACCAATATAGTTATCTATAGCTAATATCAATATAAGATATTACCATAGCAGAATTAGTTACTTTAATAATGTCAAATGCTATATTGGTGACACAGAACATTTTCTCTAGATACTATTTTTAAAAATATAAAAATAATTTCATACACAGATAAAGAAGTTTGAATCATAATTTGGTAAACTTGTATAACTGATATTACTACAACTGTTACTGATTTTTCATTTTATGTGTGTGTGTTTGTTTTATGTAAACTTTTCTTAATAATGACTAGATAGATAGTTTTATCAGAATTTTTGTTGTTTGGATACTATTTTGATGTGGGAAGATCCAAGTGCAACATTTTAATTCTATTAATTTTGAATTTTTATTGAATAAATTTGTAGAAATTTAACTGTTATTCATTGGATTATTTTATATGAAAATATATTTTGAAGAAATTTATTAAAAATTTAGTTTTTTAACAACATTTACAATTTCACTGTTCATATTCTAAATGCGACTCAAGGTTAATGGGCATTCAATGTCCTCTTTGTTCACATTAGTTAAGTAACAAGGTAGACTCCACTAGCTTTAAATTGATATTATCCATTATTATCTATGGAACAAATGCTCAGCAATGCAGGTTTTATAGTGCATGCGATTTATAGGCTCATAAAATGTTTTGTATGTGTGTTTTTTGCTTATTTATTTTTAAAAAATTTGTGTATGTTTATAGGATTGTTAATTTGTAAAAAAAATATTGACATTAGTAAATAAAGTGTCCACGATTTTTATATTTCAAAACTGACCTTTCTAGTTGGTTAGCTTTAAAAGTAATTATACATCAAATAAACTGTGTTAAATTGTAAATTGTAAACTCCCATTTTATTCAATTATACATACTTTTTATTTATTTAAAAATTTGTGATATGATTTGAAGGGTTCTGTTTTAGTTAATTTGAGTATTTTAGAGTTTATCATTCTATTCCGTAACTTTATTTATCCCAGAGGAAATAACACAAATCACTACTAAGTACATATACATATATAAAAATACACACACCACTACCATTATTTAAGGTACTTGCTCTAGTAAAGCCCATGTCTTAACCTTCAAGTGTAACACTTATTTTTTGTAACGTGTCACACTGGGGTCCACCAAACCTATTACCTTATGAATATTTATGGTTTAGTATTAAAATTAAGGTTTTTATGAAGGTAAAAAAGTTACATTCCCAAAAAAACCAAATCTTTTTCACAAAAATGCATAGTTGTACTGAATTGAAAAAATAGTTACATTTATTTCATATTGGATAAACAATTATACATATTCTGAAAGAAATAGTATTGTCCTTTACCGCAGTATTATTGAAAAGTTCTCAAAATTAATACCTACCCTTACACCGCCCTACACAATCCCCCATTAGCCACAGATCAAAATATACTGAAAAACTCATAATAAAGACTCGCTTAAATTTTCTTTAAATGTTTCTGTCCCTTAAACCACACATTCCTTGCAAACCATTGCCCGGTGGTCATCACACATAGCAGCACCGCAAGTTTGGCAATAGAGTTTTATTTTTCTGTCTTTTGTTCGAGGACAAGAAGTATATTTTTTTTCTCTTGGAGGTTTATCCCCTTCTCTTACTTTCTCAGGTTGTCTTTCAGGAATACCCAAAATGTCCTGAATGGCCAGCTAGGGCTCCTGCACATTGTTGCACTCTCTAAACGTTTGTAGATTAAAGATTTGATTAGAGATTTTTCTTGTGTTGTCAAATACAACCTTCAGAAAATTTTTGGATTTTACACATTCAGTTTGTATAAGACCATAGAATTTACTCCACATTGATTAACCATTACGGGAAAGAATCTTAGAGACCAACAATTGGTCTTCTTGCATACAGAGTAAGAGTGACATTATTTGTCAAAAGTGTCAGTTCCTCCTTTTGTACTGTTATAGAATAGGACTATTTCCGGTTTGTTAGTTTCATCATCAACTATAGCACTGCGAAGAAAGGCTGAAAGCAAAACAACACTTTTTTTCTCTTTTGGGGCGAAATACACAATTGTCTTATTATGGTTAAAAGCAAATAGAGATTGTCCTACAGGTTTTACTGATAAGAACTTTGCAGGGATCTCGGATTTGTTTGCCCTCATTGTTTCTATAATTGTCAATTTATGGTCTTCTAACATGGTGTTGAACATCATTCTGATTCTTCCTCAAGTAAATTTCTTATAAAATCAGAATTGTCTGCTATATTTAAGAATTTTAGTAGCACTAACATGATTACTGTACTATTGGAAAAAGTATATGTCAATATAACACTTGGATGCACTGGACCTCACGGCCACTTACATTGTTTATTTTACCAACAGCATCAGACTACAAGATGGCAAAACCAGTGTGTACTCTATCCACAAGTACCAACTGAATTTACATGGGGGCTAAATATTCACACAAAAATTATTACAAAATAATTACCCAGTAAAAATTGTGTGGGCTCCAGTGGACCACAGTGTTATATTTGAAGTTTTAAAATGTTTACATATTCAGCAAATGAAAAGTCCTTCAATAAATGGCAAGTCCTTAATTATTCTTGGATAAAAAACTTAATAGTAAATATTTAAAACCAAGAAAACTTTATCAATAATTGTATTGTGTGTGTCAAAAGAGCTTTGGTGTATATTCATACATTATATATTTATTCGTACCTAGTATTAACTGCATCAATTTTTATTATTTCATCTTTTTCACTTAATTTAAAGCTAGATTGATTCTGGTTAGGTTAATGGTTTTATTAACATATTTGTATCTATTTCAACCATTTTATGATCAGTATTGTTTAAAATTTAATTATATTATAAGCCCAACCAACTACAACTTCAAAATCTATTACCACATTTAATAATTTCATTTGTTAATACATTTCAAGTAAATTTGTTAATACTTTAATATTTTATTATGCATTTTTAAATTATATTTATGCATTTAAAAAATAGTTTACCATTTATTTATAATTACAGAATTTAATTTTTCATTATTAAGCTTTTTTTTGTTTTAATGAATATTTATTTACATTTATGATAACTTAATTAAGCAATATTTAATTATGTCTTATTTATTATTGTCATTCAAGTTATACGAATATTTGTTTTAAAAATAATATTAATTTTATTTTATTATTGATGTTTTACCTTTAAATTATTTTTGTAAGATGAAATAATAAACTCTATAGTGAAAAAATTAGGCAAATTAAAACTATAGTTTTAATCAAATTTGTGAAAAAAACTCCTATTTTGTCATAACTGTGAAATTAGGACATTTATTTTTACTTACATAAATTATTCAGTGTAAATCAAATTATACAATAATGTATTATAAAAACAGAATTTAATTTAGAAGGATCTAAACCTTTTGCTTTAAATCCTTTGTGTCTAATTAATTATGCATTGTTTAAATTCTTATCACAGAATTTTAAACAACTTGTTTTGTAGTTGAAAGAACCAAAAGATTGTTTTTATTTTAATTATGGAATCTTAAAAAAAATATTTGGAGATAATTTTGTGTCATAAATGATAGAGGTGTGTTTCGGACAAATCCGGTTAATTCTCGTTATTAAGAACCTTTAAGGGAATGTGGAATTATTAGTGTGTTATAATGAGTTTCTTTGTAACTATTTTTCCTTCTTTATACCTGTAAACCTTAGGAACACTTTGGAATTAAAAAAAGAAAACAACAATCTATCCAGTATGTATGTATGTGTGTGGATGTATTTTGTACATACTGTATTATGTATTTTGTCTTTAAATATAGAAGTAAAAACAGCTTTAAACACAAAAATGTAATCAAAACCATTACATAATACTCTAAACTATAGATGCAACAATGCTGAAACTCGAGTTCCACTCCTGTTGTATCCTCTAGTTTCTTGCTAATGAGTAGTGCCTTCATGACTTCTTCCCTAAAAGTTTTTCCTCGAGATCATTCTCCTCCTAGATTCATCTTCGTCTTGATGCACAGTAATTTTGAAAGGTTCTGCCATGGAAAAGTTTTTGTAGATGTTTACAAACAAGAATTCTTTATTTAAAATAAAGCACTCTACTTTATTGTAGGTTGATATACCTTGTTGTCACAATAATTACATCGAGAAGATGTTTTCTGTATTTTTTTTTTTAAAGTAAATTATGCCTTCTAACATGAACAAATATTTTCTGAACAAAAACCCATCAATCCAAGTTTTATATGGTGAATATTAATACAGAGAAATTGTTTTATGTTAACAGTTTTTCAAATATTGAGGATTCTGGTATTTTTCTATTACCCTAAGTTTCATTTTTCCATCCCATCTGTTTACAACTAAGCACAACTGTCGGTTTTTTGCTCTTTACTCCCACCATGGCACTTAATCCCTTTAAAGTCAAGAGTTATCTTTCACAGCATATCTGGAATTTTAAAATTAAAATACTTTTACCCAATCGTTGACACATATTTCGTCTACCGAACTCATTAACCCAGAAATAAAGTGTTGTAATGGTATTTCTGATTTGGAATCTCCAGAGCCATTCATTAGAATATTCGAAGTTCAAGATGCCCATTTGACAAGAACGTTATTTTGCTTTTGATTAGCAGCTCAAAAACTGGTATCTGGGTCGATCTCATATTTTTACACCAACCGAGCAATGTATTCTCTATATCTTCATGTACTTTGAAATGTAAACAATTCTTCAGTGTCGATGTCAATCCTTTCAGGATAATTGAGTTTCTTTTATCTCGTGAAGTCGACTGTGGAAAGTGTTGATTTTTAATCTCATTTTTTCTGAAATATTTCTAGTCAAAATTCCATCAATATCTTTGAGTATTTTTATTTTTTCTTCAATCGAAAAGGATTTAGGTTTCAAACTTGTAGACGTAGAGGACAACTTAATGTAACATTGAATGACCTGCATGCTCTGAGAACTGAACTGAGATGGAAAGACTGACAACACTGTCTAACATTTTTGTCCTAGTTTCCTGGAAAAATAGAAAATGTTAGTCCGATACATTTCCTGGAATACTACTAATTTAGTACAGTATCTAATTTCACTCTAAAAATTAAACACCATAGGTTCCTGGTAGAGCTTGTTTCTCTGATATTAATTTTCACAGCCAGTACTTAGTTCCACTCTAAATTCACTTACCCTAGTTCACTTTAACGTAAAACTAATTATTTGGAAAGTTTAAATATAATTTGTAGTTTTTTCTAACTGAGTTGGTTCACTTTATCAATGATTGGTAATAGAAAATCATCGTTAACTTGTAGAGGACAGTTTCAGATCTTTATAACAAGGTGTTTTTTATATCTAGAGTCATAGTAATTTTAATTAGTAAATCTGAATTGTAAATAGCATATTGATCTTCCACTCACTAGTAATGAATTTTACAAACATTTTTAAATCATCATAAATAAGGTAATTTATAATCAAAAACCATTAACAATCTACAATTTTTCATACTACATATCACATACAGTATCATACTTTTCATAATGAGTAATAAATTGAATAGAAAAAATTTTAAAAAAATTAGACGTTTGTATACTCAATTAAAATATTTTCTTGCTAGATTTTAAAATATATTTTTTCAGCAAAATAAAAATTAGTAAATCAACAAAATAACTATAAAAAGTACGACATTCTTTTGTCTTCAACTCAAAAACATTTTCTTTTGAGTTCGAAATTTCTAATAATGCTATTTGTTTCATATTATTTATAAGTTTTCATTTAATTGTGAAGTGGTGTATATTTCATGGCAACTAACATGTTGCCTAATGTGTAGTAAACTTACAATTTTTAGGCCTAATGTAGAGGCAAAGTGCATTTCCAAGGGAAAATGCTGAAATATGCTTTAATTAAATCTCTAAATTTTGTATTTATCAACACACAATTTTCTGATGCATTTCTTTTGCCAAACAAGTAAACAGTTGGCACTCATAATCCAGGCAATCTAAAAGATATTCAATGCTCCACCAAGCATAAACTTCCCTTGAGTTATTCGTCCCTGGTTTTGTGACTACAGTCATCCTTACCTCTTTTTTTATTTTTCTTTGTTATATTTTTCAAATATTTTCAAATTCTTGAGCGTTAGTTTTAAAATCAAAATTTACTTTATAAAAAATCTACATGATCATCTTCTCATGAACATTTTTTTTCTGTGATTTCCATTAACTGTGGTGCATTCTTCAGTGTAACACAGACTGAGGAAATATTTACTACATCAATGGTTGAATCACTTTTACTGTATCACTTGTTAACATAGGTACCTTCCTTCTATACATTAACAACCTATAGACTGTTTATTCAGGTGTAAATACTGCAGCTGTATGGTCATTCTGAGACAAAATGATTAACTAAATAATAAGCAGTTAATTGTGTTTTATCTTTGGGTTTAGTATCTCCTAGGCCTAGAGGTAATATATTCACTTCAATATTCTTTATACATTGTAATAATGTAATATACACACATAATGATACTTTCTGAACAGTTTTGCTTATAAATATTTATGAAGCCGTATAAAATCACTTTTCAGGTTTTATTTCTTATGTTGTAGTAATGAAATATTCTGCACCTCTTTCAATCTGCAACCTATCTGATCTGCTTCCAGGTAATTGGAGTTTACTGTAATTTAATAATAATCAATCCCGTAATGGTTTCATCTTTAATTACCTGATATTTCAAAAGAATTTATAACTATAAAACTTTCCTTTATCTGGTTTAAATATAATATTTATTAGCTTATTATGAAATAAATGTTTTAGGTTTTACCACCGTGCCATAATCATTTGTTAATGATAAAATTTAAAATATGTTAAGTTTATATTTTTTTAATAAGTAGTTTATGTGACTTTATTTTGCTTGGTTCATAGAATATGCCATAAAGTGATGAAGTTTCTATTAAATGATTAAACCAATGGTATATTGTGTGAAATGTAAAAACTATCCACTACATCATTAAAGAAAACCAGCAACTGTTTATGCTTCATCCAGACTTTTCTCTTCTTTGACATTCAAATTTTTTGTGATTGTAAATCATTTATGGGTTATAAGATTTTCCCCAAAATGTTTTCTATGGTATGTTGATTACCATGGACTTTCTCTCTAATAGAGCTGTATTTTTATACAATTTTTCCCATCTCCTGAACTAAGGGTATTTAATATCCTCCCAATATATTTCAGGATCTCAAAAAAAGGAATAGTATTGACTGCCAGTCTCAGTATTGCTTTGAATATGTTACGGCTCAATCTCCTAGGTGCAAGAGCTTCATTGTTAAAGGTTAACATTGACAACCATTAATTTAACTTCCCATTGGGTTGAGATTCAATTTTGTTACTGTAAAAACCTATGGTTTGAGTTTCCTACATTTACATTATACGTTTTTCATGAGCATAGAGGTAGATGAACACTGATTGAATGTTGACGTCTTCTACCTCAGCGAGTCCATATTGTACGTTACATGTCTGATCCTTAGAATTACTTAGATATTGGAAGGTTTAAAAGCAAACTTCTCTTATTTTACACTTCAGTTGAGGGAGAGGATTACTTTTGGATTGGCATTGTAGACAAGGAGAAAATAATTGAATACTTCCTATTACTCAAGTGTTTTCTCTTTCTTTTATGTGTAGAAGAGAGTAGTAAGAGTCCCAAAACATCTCTTAGTAATGTCATCTTTTCTGCTTTAAGAACTTGGGTTTCTCTTGAATGACACTCAATTCCAGTGAAAACATCCATGCTAGTGCTCAATTCACCTGTGAATATTGAGCCAATAATATAATCTAAATCTCTTGAAATCAATTTTATTATTGTAAATCAGGCAGATTATGGAAAAATCCCATCCATAATAACATGCTTATCCTTTGACACTATGTCAGCCCGTAAGGAAGTCCAAACCTTTTTTAAACTATTTCAGAAAGAATTATGTATACACTTTAGTGTTTCAGAGCAGCATCTGGTCATTAGAAGCACTTGCTGATTTGTCAGCCAATCAGTGTTCGTTATTTTAACCACTGAAATATCAGATGCCTAATGTTTTAGAGCAATGGAACTCAAAATTTGACAACACAATTGTGGAGCTTGAAGATGTAAACTGTGTATAAGTATGATGCTTAATTTGCATATTCAGTTTCCTTTTGCTTATCATCACAATTTTTTTGTAATTATTCTCTGTTTACATGTAATCAATATTGGTAAACAAAATTATATCTGGAAATGAAGAAAGTATTCAGGAACATGGAAAAACTTTAACAGCTTAGTGATGATACCTGAAAATTTTCAAATTTTGAAATAAAGACAAATTAACTTCATAATACAAACAAAACATTTCAAAATCACTATTATTTATAAAACATAACACTATTTTATATTACAATATAATACAGCTACAAAGTATCTGTTTGTGATAAATTTTATAATAAAATAAGAGGAAAAGTTGATTATTACTCATGTATGCTCCATTTTTTTAATGTTTTTGCAACTCTGCACAAAACAAGAGGCTGTGTTTAACTCTTTCAATTATTTACATTGTACATTAATAAACATTTTTTTTACTAATCAAATTATTTTAACTAGTGATTTTGTATATTCCTAATCTATAATAACATTGGACTCTCTTCTATTTAGAATGTGAAATGAGGTTTTCACTTACAAAATTTTAAATTAATGCCACACACTGCCACTAAATTTTTATTTTTTCTGTGTTTCTGAAAACTATTACAAGGTAGTTTTTTTTAATAATATCGATTACACGTAGAAAAAAAATTATTTTTTTTTATCATTTCACAGTTTTGAATGCATTAGGAACTTATTGTATCAAAACTGCATTCAAATGGAGAAACTTTTTCCCACATTGTTTTGTTGCATTACTTTGTTAATTAGAATTCTAATTTTCATACCAAAATTCTATATGATAATTATGATATCCAGTTTTTATGTCCACATAGTATTTCAGAATTAAAGTTTAAAGGCCCTTTCAATTGGGTAGGGATATGAGATTATAAAATCAAACTCAATTGAGTCTTCCTTAAAAAACAATTCATCCATTACCTTATTTTTGTTTTCTTATAAAATGTTTAATAACCCAACGCCTGTTAAGGAAGGCTTATGTCATAAAAATCTTTCAATTCAATACATTTCTGCTATCTGCTTCACAGTTTGCTTCTTTTAAAACACATGAAAATAATTTTTAAAAAGGGAAATATTTGTAAAAGAAAATACCATATTTTTAACTTATACAATACATAGTAAGAATATTTGGATTTATATATTGTGATGGCAATTGCATGATATTAATTTTTGCCATCTTTACATCTTAAAGTACAAACTGTGAGATAAATGTATCAATAATAAAATAGCAATAATAGTTGTAGTAGATTTTAATTTTATTTGAGTGTAAATTTCTGAATTTTTTTCTAAGAATATGAGAATGATTTCTCTACCTTTATGTAGTATAACTATGCAAGGACAATATTACAGCATATCTGACTTCTTGTTTTTACAGTTTGTGTTACTGTTTAAATAAGTCTATATTTTTCAATTGTTAAACTTACTCTATAAAAACACTGATAATGTACATAAACTGTATTATTAATGATAAAAAAAAAAATTTAATACTGAATGATGAATTAGATGAGAATATTACTTGTTGCAGATGATTTTCTTATTCAATACTGGAGTTAAAACCTCAAGTTTACATAAAACCAGTGCCTTCCTTAATTTTTACCAGTTTTTGAATCTTAGCAGAATAGAAAGAACTAAGTTGTTTAAAACCATTAAAATATTATAAAAATCTATTGAAAAATTATAACATACCTTTTAAAACATAAATATTTGAGGCGATGTGACATAATTATAAAAGTGCATGAAATTATTTTCAATAAAGGGGAAGTGAGCTTTAAAAAATAACACATTAGAAGTTTAACTCTGGTAAAATAAATCTCGTGTTAAGGCAGGGCGTGAGCTGAGGCGCAGGCGGCGCAGCACATGTTGAGATGTAGCACATGCACGCCATTTTTGCCTTGAAAATGGAAGATACCGATACCAGCTCATTTGAATTCAATATGGAAATTGAGGAATTGGTTCTGTGGCAGAGAGAATATATGAAAAAACACACACATGGCTATGTTGGCCCACAAAGAGTCTTTATAAGTTTTTTTTTGCTATAACCTTCATGATTCACATTGTATAGCACATGTAACTCTCAGAGTTATTAGAAATTTTGAAAATATAAAAGCTAAGTACAATATGTAAACTACTGTTGAGTGTTTGTCCATTACTGAATAAGACAACTTAATTGTCAAAACATGTGTGGCATTAGAGATTTTAAAAATGCAAGATTTAGGTACAATATGTGAGCTACTGTTGAGTGTTTGTCCATTACCAGCTGAATCAATCTTGTCTGAAGACATCTTGGATCCCTAGTTGCGTGGTGTGTGTCGTCAAATCTGTGTCTGTGCTACAAACTGTAACATACTGGCCCACGCATGTGCCAGACACAAACATGCATGCGCCTCAGCTTACACGGCGCCGTTAGGAAATATGGCGGCACAGTTTTCTGCCGTGTGTTGCATTGCGTACGCTGCGTCGCAGCTTCCTTTCCTGTTTCCTTATGTTTATCTATTTCATGTCAGTTGCTTAGTAATGTAATTTTTAAGCTATTTATAAATATTAAAGACATTAAAAATAATTTTAGTAAAAAAAAAATAAATAAAAAACTTTTCTTACATTTCAATAAATGTATTATTCAGAATTTATTTCCCAGTCATTCTACATTATGGTAGTATTTGACAAATTATTGTTTTAACATTTTTGTTTTATAAAACTTTTATAAATGTTTTTCTCATTGTCTTTTGCCAGAAAAGAGAGTTTAAAGCCCACATCACCACTCTGGCTTTGTTTATTCTTTCGGTGATTTCATCCTCATTATTGCCCGTCTTATTAAAGATCGCCCCTAGATATTTGCACGTTTTTACTCCTTGATATTCGCTGTTTTCTACCACTAGATATTCACACATTTTGAAATGTTCATTGTTAAGCCTGCTGCTATTTAATTCTTAACATATCGTAAAGCTGGACTTACATTGTAATTTGAAAAATAAAAATTTATCTATATCTGTTAAAGCAAGCATTTTACTTAAAATTTATAAAATGTATCAAACAATTGCATTTTGTACTTTTTTTCTTTAATTTAGAGGTTTTAAGCACTTTCTATCATTACTTCAAATAAATTCATAGCTATTTATATGGATTCCACTTATTTTCTCTAATTATGAAGAAAGTGTGGCATTAAACTTACATCAGGTATGCTTGTAAGAAAATACAATAAATTCTTGTAGTTATACTACTAGGGGTGAGTAACAAGCATTCGTCATAGTAAATTTAAATCAGTAGTTAATTATAATAAAATTGTATCACTTTGTTTATATTATACAGTTAGTGACAGTTATTGATATACGTTTTTGTAATTTATAATGTAGGCCTAAATTGTATTTATTTAAAAATTATACAGTGGAAAAAGGAAAAACCATTAATTAAATTTTGTCTTCAAATTTGATTCTTGTCTAAAATTTTTAGTCACATTTTAAGGTTCTCATATTAAATAAATATTTTTTTAAATATATTTTCCTACAAAATGTCCTTAAAAATCATTCAATTTATTTCTAAACTTAATGAGCTGATTATAAGTTGTTCTTCAAATTAGTAATTGACAAAGGTTACTGATACTGTAGATATGTAATATTTTCAAGGAACAAAAAATTAAAATTTTAAGGTTAGCTGAATTGTTAGTCTGAATATATCAGAGAATTTTTCGTTCCTTATAAGATTTTAAAATTTATCAATTATGTGGCTAAACATTTAGTTTAGTTTGATTTTATAAAAGGTAATTAATATATATTATCAAACTTAAATTTTTTCTTTAATAACTATAACCTATAGTATTTTTTTACAAAACATTTTTATAAGTCATAATTAATTGGCAATAGATATCTGAAAAAAAAACATGTACGATAATTTTATTTTTAATATATATTATTATTTGAATTATGATTTGAATTTAATTCCAGATTTATTTTTAAAAACATTGATTTTATATTTTTAAAACTATTTAATTATTATTAATATTATTTATATCATTTGTATAAGGGTTGTAAATATATCTAGCTGTACTAGACTAAAGGGCATTTAACTTTTGTAATTGTTATTACTCACTGTTATTTATTATTGTGTTTACTTTTGAGAATTTTATACAAGAGCATTTATGCACCCTTTACTCTGTGGCTTTAAAGCATTATTTGATAATCTCTTGCATTAGTTAGATGCTCTTGCATTTTTTTCTGTGAAATAATCAATTGATATAATAATAATAATAATTGGTGATATTTTTCATGACATTTTTTGTAAATGAGTGATATTTGGTGTGAAAGTACAGTATATGTTTTTGTAAGTAATTTTAATGAACACTTTTAGTTCAAACTAGCTATTAGGTATGTAGCCATTAGTAATTAAATAAAGCAATTTGTTTTAATACAAAGAATGAAAGTTTCACTGTTATTTTCCTTAACTTTATTAGACTCTCTATTAAAATAAACAAAAAGCATTTCTTTATCTTTTCAGTAATAAACTGAGAAACCAATGGGAAATGGACAGTAAGCCAGCGGCGGTTTATGACCCCTGTCAAGAGGCAGGGGCCAGACAATAAGTCAGCCGCAGGTACATTGTGGGGGTTGCAGTGGATGTTGAGGAGGATTATGAGAGAAGAAGAGAAAGATAAACTTTCGCGCAGTGTCGTGTTGAACGACCCATGACTAAACCATTCTTAAAATACTATTGTCTTGGAGGACCGGATGAATTAACTGATGTAACACTAATAACTTACATTATTTTAGTCACCTTATGTGTGATTGAAAATTATTTTGACTTTTCAATAATAAATAACATTTTAATAGTCTTCTTGAATTTTAAAAATACAGTTATTTCGGTTACAAACAAAATTTATAGAAAAAACTTTTTGGTCCTAATTTAGTTACTTTAGTTTATACTACTTTACTATACTTTGCATACAAATTAATGTTAAAACTAATCCATGATTAATTAAATATCAGTAAAGCTGAATTTAGCTATGAATGTTAAATAACTACATAAAAAAGTCCATGTACTTAAAATGATCATCTCAATGTGAAACCTTGCGCAAAAATATATTTTTCTTATAAAGTCCTAAGAACCTATTTAAAAGTAAATACTTTGTGTGCCAGATGTTATAATAGTAGTTATGTGGTATTTTATGTAAATAAACTGCACGTTTTTGTTTGGGTTTTGGTGTAGTGTAATTACATTTAGTATTTCACAGTTTATTTTACATTACTTTTATTTGTTGAGGTTATCATAGACAATGGATATGGGTTTATCCACAGAGGATTGGGTAAATGCAGTTTTAGTTTGCTAACTAAGAAAAATTGTTTACAGGGGGTTTTATTGCTCTTTCTTTGCAGATGCTTGTGATATGAGGTGCAATATAGACCAGAAAGAATTGTGTTTGTTTATAAAAAGTAAGTGTCAAATGTACATAGTAAACACTCTTAACTAAGAAAGAATTTTTGATGACTTGGTACAGCGACCCGGTTTTAAACAGCATGATCAAAGTAATTTCATTACATTACCTACAAAATTAATAAATTTAATACATTTCTTAAAACTAAACTTTTTGCTTCTGCAAAGTTACTTTCCTTTTTATAGTAGTCTAATCCTTTTATTTGAATTTTTACCATTAATTAAAAGTTTTCTCTATATACGAGGGCTATTCAGAAAGTAAGGAACGTTTTTGAATTTTAAGTACAATAAAAATTTTTTATTATATACATCTGAAACAGCAACTAAAATACTTTTCTACGTAGTCGCCAAACAAATTAAGACATTTATCATAGCGGTGGACAAGCTTAGAAATTCCTTCATCATAGAAATCTGCTGCCTGTAATGTCAGCCACTCAGTGACGCGCGCCTCGAGCTCTGCGTCGTCGTCAAAGCGCTATGTTGTTAGCCAGGTCTTTATTCTTGGAAACAAGTGAAAATCGCTTGGTGCAAGGTCAGGACTATATGACGGATGAGGAAAAACCTCCCATTTGAATGACTCAAGGAGTTCTTTGATGCGGTTAGCTGTGTGAGGTCGGGCATTGTCATGCACAAACAAAATTTTTGACGTCAATTTCCCTTGGCGTTTGTTTTGAACTGCTCTCCTAAGACTGCACAAAGTTTCACAGTACCGTTCAGAGTTTATTGTTGCACCACGTTCAAGAAAGTCAATAAGAAGTACACCTTGCCTGTCCCAAAAAACCGTCGCCATAATCTTCCTTGCTGAAAATGTTTGCAAACATTTTCTAGGTTTTTTGGGGGAGCTTGTATGCCTCCACTCCATGGACTGTAATTTTGTTTCGCAATTAACGTG
This sequence comes from Prosapia bicincta, assembly GCA_036971475.1. Taxonomy (NCBI): domain Eukaryota; kingdom Metazoa; phylum Arthropoda; class Insecta; order Hemiptera; family Cercopidae; genus Prosapia; species Prosapia bicincta. Next base: position 24,157,902 of record JBAIZL010000008.1, on the reverse strand, counting down.
TTTTACCCATGTCTCATCACTAATTACGATGCGATCCAGTAGTGAATCACCATGTCTGTCGTAGGCATCCAGAAATGTCAAACTTGCCTCCATTCGCTGACTTTTATGGCGGTCATTGAGCATATTCGGCACCCATCTTGCACAAATTTGTGGTAGCCTAACCTTTGTGTGACAATTTCAAACAACAAAGTCTGTGAAACTTGTGGGAAACAAAGCGAAAGCTCCGTTATCGTGAATCGGCGGTTTTCGTGAACCTTTTCATCAACTTTAGCGACAAGTTCATCAGTCACAATTCAGTTATAATTTTGTAGAACAAACTTTTTTTGCAGAAATTTCTACTACTGATAATCACATTCTTTAAAATCACCATACAAATCTTGTGCTCAATTTCATGACTTGTTTCAGAATGATTCACAAATCACACTGCTACAGGAGAATATAATAAATTTATTTTTCACATATTGCTCAATTTTGTTTCTATATTTTATGTAGTTTAGGGAATAATTAAGTGTGTTTTACTTAAATTTCAGTATAAGTCATTTGTTTATTTAGAAATTCACATTAGAAAGTTTTTTAAACAAAGGTGTTATACGTTAACACTGTCCACAGATGTTGATGTATTGTCATTAGTTGCAGATGATTTTTAACTGGCGTCTTGCTCAAAGACGCTTTTGCGTTGTTTTGCCTCAGAACTAAAAGAAAGGAATTTATAAGGTATTTTAATAGTGAATTAGGCAAATTCCGTCACACATAATGTAGCGCCATTTGAAAAGGTAGTTAGAGCACAATGCCACAATCAAAGTATTAAAATTTATGACATTCTATTATTTTTAATATAGAACCGTGTATCCCAAAATCGTCTTTGTCCTGCCTAATTTAAAAATGCAAATTAACTTTTTTTTTAGACATATATATTTATATATAGTGGCAATAGTCCAAAACTGCAATCTCTGGGAAATAAATAAATAGATACATATAAAAACTTATCACACTATTGAAATATTTCGATCACACAATGATCTTTATCAATCAAAAAAGATTTCTCCTAATCTCATGATCATTCTTAGATAATTGTTTGCCATTCAAGATATTCTATTCCTGGAAATCGATCACAATTTAGTCTTTGAAATAAAATGTACAATTTTTTTATGACAGCAGGTTTTTTTAATTCACTAACTTTATTTGAACAAAGATTGTTAGCCTCTCTTTGAAAATTTTCTCTGTCAAATATGTCAGTTTTGCAATCATTTTAAAAATAATCCTACTTCATTCCTATTATATTTACAGCAGTGCCTCTTGAATGAATGATAGCTGAGATTTTTGCTTCATTGTATCAACAGTTTTTATTTTTACATCTTCAGCTTTTCTTAGAACTCCGTATATAATTACAGACCATGGAGGTCTGAGAGGTCCAGAGTCCCTCCCTGAGTTTAAAAGATAAATTCCTTTTTTCCTACCATAGTTGTTATATTTGTTGATTCCATCTTCACGTGAGCTACTACTTTTCACTAATACACTTGTAAATATTTTACAACTTGCCTATAGTAGCACTTACTTATACTTATTGAGGTTGGCCATTTCGGGAGATGTTTTCCATTCTCAACTCCGATGGTCTAATGGTTGAAAGTTATTTTTTTTTCTTTATTTAAAAAAAATACTGATTTGAGGCGAAAAAAATCTTTTAAACTAATTTTCTTACAGAAAACTTGTAGTCTGTTTTATTCAAAAAAATAGGTATTATATACAGTTCTTTCCTACATATCATAATTATTTCTATTAGCAAACTGTTTCAAATTGAAAATTTTCCTTGATAATAATATGAAATCAAATGATTTGGTAGAGTTTTTTTTAAAAGCTTTTCCCTAAACTAGCAGTTCTCAACCATTTCAATATGTTCTTTATTATCAATTTTCATGACCTTATAAGCCGACTTTATGTCTTACATAATAAAATTGAACTATAAATTGCACAATATCATGTAATAAACTTATTTTCGAAAGAGGATTACCATAATATCCTAATTCATTCTCAGTGATCAAAATTTTACCACATAAAATGTGTCCAAAAATTTAGAGTTTATCCTAACCTATTGTTTCTTTAGTGAGACCTCACAGCCTAGAGTTGCCAATGGAACTTATATCCCGAAAGTGCTATATTATTTATAATAGAGTAAATGTTACTACTGGGAATCATCACAATTAATATATGTCTAAGGTTAATTTTTTGTAGTTTGATTTTAGTTTTTTGTTATGGATCAGTTTAATACTATTATCATATCTTAAATTTTCTTTATTTGTATTTTGATTTTAGTTTTTTCTTATGGATCAGTTTAATACGATTATTAGATCTTGAATTTTCTTGAAGCATCCACGCAGTATTATACTTTGGGTTGGAAGTGCTAGCTCTGACATAGGGGCACAGGGCACAGGTAAAAAACTGCAGTTCATAATTATTATTAATATTAACGTTGGCTACACTGATTGTAAAATGAAATTACAAGTTTAAATAGTATGCAATTGAACGAGACGTTCTGTGTGTTATCATTATCTTATCAGTTATCACGATGGCTGTTACTACTTCAGTCAGCTGCCTTTGTAGGAGTTTTATGTTTGTAGGATATCAGCATAAATGTATTAATATATGTAGTTTAAACAAGGTATTTATTACTCCTGATCAATAGATTCAGCATAATGACAATAAATTAATTAATTTCATTTGAAATAATAAATGTTATTCATTAATATTGACAATAAATTCAAGGTTATGTATACAAGTCAACAAGTTGTATATGATATATATTTTGGTTAATTATTATTTATACTAAATTTTAAAGCTATAGAATAAAGGAACTACTTTATGAATCATAGTATTTTCTTTAAATAATTGTTTGAAAAAATACAATATTTACAGGCTTATTCATATTAATATTAACAATTAGTATTTTTTAGTTTATGTAATACCGCTTATTCCAGATCCAGACGTAGTACAGCTGTTTCCCTCCATTTTATATATTAACATATAGTTTGTTTGGATAAGGTTATGTATTGCTAGTTAGGTTTGGAAAGGTAGCAATATGGAATTAACTTTAAAAAGGTAAGAAGCAAAATAATGGTTTAAGGTTAGAGTAGGTGTAGTTAATTTAATTTTACAAAAGTGCGTTTTTGGTACAAATATAGTCTTAATGACGTTTTCTTAAATTTTTTTTATTTAATTGCTCTTTTTAATTTATAGAACACGAATACCAACTTTTTCGTAAAAATTTCGGATATCGTACATTTTCGTCCTTTTGAACAATAATCCAAAATATCGTAGGTATCCGACGTAATAAATAACTACCAACTTTTTTCCGCGGAAAATACGGAAAGTTACTTTTTTCACATTTTAAATGTTAGTCTGTAATGGCATGTATAGCGTAAACCGGCCGCGCAGTAGCAAAACAATTCGTACTGGACGATGCAGAAAGATATCAGAAATAAGTAAAACATTATCAAAATTATAAAAACGTTTGCTCATGTCCCAAAAATTTTGAAAAATAGCAATTCTTCCCTTTTCAGTATATTTTTTTTGTGTGTGCCAAAATCAGATACCTGGGAACGGGAAATAAATACTTTATTTTTAAACTCAAAATGGGGCATCAGTTTATTTGCAGTTCAAATTAGAAAATATACATTTTTTAATAAGCTTAAATTTATTTATCAAAATGGAATTTACAAATTACAAATTTAAATATATGAAATATAAATTTTCATTTACTTTATATTTTCACAGGAACAAATTTGTTTTAATAGAGTTGCCAATATTTTTAAATCTGAATAACCTTCTTGATGTTCTTATATTTATCTGAGTCACCTCAACATTGCCATAAGAATCCAAACCTATAACGGTTCTTTTCAGAAGTCTACTACAGGTGAATGTGTATTATATTCAAATTTATTATATAAAATATATTCAAGCAAAATACAAAAATTTTCATGTGTTGTGGAAATTTTCTCCCAACAATATTCCATTAAAACATTTAAATTATTCCATTCTTTTTTTTTATAGCGTGATGTTAGAAATATTTTTGTATCTCTGTTATAACCAATTTTTTGTTTTCAATCAAGTCATTGCTTTTTGGACTTCTTCCCATGCAGGTTCTTTTAAAAATCTATCTAATCAAATATCTTGAAATCTTTAGTTAAAACTGAAGTCTGCTGTTCCAAACATTTATCATTTGTTTTATAAAATTCTGTAGTTTTACATTTCACTAACTCTTGTCAAAATATAGCCATTATCTTTCAATTTCATCTTAATATTACAGACTATGAAAGGAAGAAACTGATTTAGTTAGTTTCTGAGCCAAATTGTCTTTCATTTAGATAATTTCTTTTGTTGCATTCAATGCTGATAGAGTTTGACCCAATGATCAATATAGTTTGATGAAAACTCAATATAGTTTGAATTTGTAAAATATGAAGTTACAGTGCATGTGGGGGGGGGTTAGTCTCTGGGATCACTGGTGTTATGGTGTTGATCTTTATGCTAATTCGTTTAGTTTTAATAAATAGGACAATTTTCTATCCCTAAGCCTCTTTCAGAAACAGCAGTACAAAGAAGTAAAAAAAGGATTGGTCCAGTTCAACAGAAGTTACATAGTTATGTTAGGTATAATTTTACCCCATCAAATGTCACAGTGGAAGAAAAGAAAAAAAACTACTTCAAAAGTGATGCTGTTTTATGTGCTTTAAGTAAAATTAATCCTCAGTAGAACAGTTTTTGAATTGAAAAACAGAATCAGCTGATGTTAAAAATCACGATATACCATATGCAGAAGATGTTTCAGTGCATGGTCACAAAGTAATAAGAAAACAACTTCTTACTGAACTTTGAAGATGAAAGGGGTTTCTAGTTACAAAAATACATAAATTGTGTTGTTAAGACTAGGAAAGGTCATTTTCTAGTTCATGGCATAAATGTAACACATGTGCAAAGAAGTAATGATACATCAAAACACTTCAACCAAGTTGTAAATCATTCTTTGAAGATGTTTTGGGATTGTTTCTCTTACTTTCAACCTACAGCATCTCTGGGATGATGAACAATGAAATGTATGTCTCAATAGTGGAAAATAGTGCTCTACTAAAACTTAAAATCTTACGAGTTACTTTAAGTCAAAAACACTTTCTCATCAAGATTTTATCTCCGGCCACTCATCAAATAACAAGCTTGTCTCATAATTGTATTCAGTGTTTTGATCGGACTGGAAATTCAACAAACTTTTACCTCACCAAACATTCACTGCACTTACAAGATAATTTGGTTTATACTATGATTAAAGTGTGGTTTTATGATCAATAAATTTAAAAGGTGTCACTAAACACTTTTAAATGTTTTAAACTTCCCTATAGTAGCAATTACTTTGCTTGTTGAGGACGGCCGTTTCGGGAGATGTGTCCCTTTGTCAACTCAGACCGTAACTGATCTCAAGGTTTACGTAGGTTAGGGTGGGGGTGGGATATTTTGGTGGTGTGGGTGTGTTTTGTGTGTATTAGGAGTTATGATGTCAAAAAGTGGGTGTGAGTTGTAATGTAATTGTGTTTTGAGTATGTGTGTAGGGTATAGTTTGAAGTGCCTGTATATTTCGTATTGTTCGGTTGTGTAGCGTTGGTTATTTCTGTGTTGTTTATGAAGAATTTGTGATAAAATTACACTAACAAACAATAACTACCAATCAAACTTAGCCGATCATCTCAACTCCACAAAACATGACTACATAGATATAACATCTAACCTACAAATTCATCATAAACAACACAGAAATAACCAACGCTACACAACCGAACAATACGAAATATACAGACACTTCAAACTACACCCTACACACATACTCAACATACAATTACATTACAACTCACACGCACTTTTTGACATCATAGCTCCTAATACACAGAAAATAAACCCACACCACCATAATATCCCACCCCCACCCTAACCTACGTAAACCTTGAGATCAGTTACGGTCTGAGTTGACAAAGGGACACATCTCCCGAAACGGCCGTCCCCAACAAGCAAAGTAAGTGCTACTATAGGCAAGTTTAAAACATTTAAAAGTGTTTAGTGATTACTAGTAGCTCACGCGAAGATGGAATCAACAAATGTTAAAAGGTGTGTAAAAATAACTTACAAATTCAATACCTAAAGGAATTAAAGTGGGAGGATGACACATTAAATATTAAAAATTACATTAAAACACTAGCATTGTTTATTTTTTTCCTTCTATTTTTTACGCAAATCCATAAATTAATTAATTTTTTTAAACATATTTTTCATATTAATTTTTTAAAAGCTATAGATGATAAACAGCAGTATGTGTTATTGTGATTAGACTTCATATTGTTACACTTATAGTGGTTTTTTTGCCAAGTTAATACAAAAAAATGTAATTTATACAAAAAAAAATTAAGATGTACAACACAATAACTGCAAGTTTTCATATGGTTATTCTCATTAATTCTTTTATGTCCCAAACCTGATATATTTTTTGTAATCTTTACTTGTACATATGTTGATTTTGTTTTCTAATTGTGAATGTTTGAACTTGTGACCTTTGTGTATAGAGCAAGAGGTGTGGCCACTACGCCAATTGTTAGTAAGAAAAACCTTTTACTGCGAAATAACTATATTTAAAAAGAAGAGATTGGTTCGTAGTTCATGTTCAATAGTTTTTTTCCTGGAATTTCTTAGTTGCATGCCCAGTAACTATGTGAACTATGACTTGAATGTAGTTGTACCCCAATTGCAGATATCAGTGTTTGGTATGATTTATAATGCCCAAAACAGTTTAGTACATGTGAGTTTTTATTATTTAAGACTAGGTCTTTCTCTTGAATTTCTATGATACAAATATTTTAAACCTAAAATATCAAATTTTAATTGTTATTT